>JAWRVF010000876.1:0-148129 GCA_036785485.1 Physcomitrellopsis africana
AAGATTATACAAGTTATTATCAATATAAAATCAACCTCAAAAGTCACTACTAAAAAAAAAATAAGATCGTATAAACCTTAATAATAATTGTTTTAATAGATCTTTTTTAAACTAGCAATCTAATCACATCCTATAACCAATAAAAGTCCGCTGATATGGCTTTCATTTAGCTATGTAGAAAATTGTACATTAAATATACATGTACAATTTTTTTATATAGTAGCTGAACCACAACACGACACGATGAGCACATAAAGGAGATTATTTAAACTGATAGAGAAAAATGGGAAGATTTTATCCTTCAACTAAGAGAAGAATATTCTTTAGATGATGCTAAAAGGGTGACAAGAATATTACTTATGGAATGGGTTAATAAATCCAATAAGGAGTTGGTAGCAACACAGTTATTTTGAGAATTTGAAAGGCAATTTGTTCAACTATCTCGGGTGGAAAAGCTTACACTTGAAAATCACAAGGTGGAGCTATTTCTCCAGTTGGCCGATAGTGAGCTATATAGAGAGTTGGAGTTATTATTGGAGGATAACACAAAAGACAATGGACTTACTATTGACTGGAAGAAAGTCTCTGAAGCAGTGGGTAGACTTGCTAAAAAAGAGTACCGAAGAGGTAAAGTGGTGGTAAGACAAGAAACTAGGCCTCCCCCAATTACGATATCTCGTAGGCAAGTATCAAAACTTGCTATACCAGTGAGTACTATTCCAATTCCTATGTCCACAGTTGTATCACAAAAAGATGCAATTGAAAAGTTAGTAAAAAGAATGAAAGACTTAGAAATCAAATTAGTAAAGCTAGAAGAAAAGGGAGGAGCATCTGAGATCAAACCTACATCGAAGCAAGGATATATACAGAGGTGTATTTGGTGCAATAGTATGGAGCATCCTCGGAAGGAGTGTGAAGATTTTGTTGATACTTTACAACGAGGAGTAATTTTATGGAAGGATGGAAAGATTGTATTGCGTGACACAGGTGAATTCCCTAAAATTAACTTTGGAAAAAGAGAGATGAAAAGGATTTTAGAGGACTATCTATCAAGACATACTATGGCATCAGGGAAAGCCACCACTTATGGCATAGAGGTTATAAGGAAGAAAGAAGATGGTTTTGACAAACATGTAGACATGGGAGATTTATAGAATCATGCTATCACCAACATGATTAAGGAAAAGACATCAAGGTAAGATTTGCTCATTACAGCTACAATAATCAGATATGCTACAGGATGGGATGACCGTATTGATACCATGTCTGTACATGCTTATATGACAAAATTCCACTATGAAGCTTTGATGGATATAAAGAGGAGAAGAAATATAGTAGAAAAAAACTTTGAGGAACCAAATAATAAGAAAAGACCTCAAAGAAATGAAGAAGGAACACAGAATAAAGGGATGTCTACACCATAGGATAGTAGATCATCTAAGAATAGACCATCAAAATTATACTTTGGAGATATACTACTACCGAAGGAAAAATGGGAAGAAAGGATGGTAGCAAATAAAAATAAAGAAAAGGATAAGCTTGTTGCTTATAAGTTGCAATTAGATATAGAAGCAACTACAGATTTGAAGGGGGTATTGGAGGAGAGGGTGTTAAATGCCAAAATTGAATTCACGTTACGAGAAATTTTGGGCATTATAAAAAAAGAATTCCAGATTGCCATTATAGACACTATTAAGCAAAAAAGACAATTGATAAGAGAATCTGCAATATCCAATGGACTAGATATAACATTAACAAAAGAAGAAGAGTTGGAATTGATTAAATGTTGTATCAATCAAAAGGATCAATTTTCCTTGGATGAGGATAAGGTTGATGATAAAGATCCTAATCATTACTCTAAGAAGCATTGGACTAGAGCCACTATAGAAACTTTGGTGAAGATGGGAGACTTGACAGATCCAGTAGTTGCTCTTATTGACCATGGATCTGAAATCAATATTATGTCTAAAGACATTTATATATGTAGGAGGTGGCTCATTGACACTGAATATGGTTGGGTGATCCGAGCAATAAATAATACACGTGGAGACCTTTATGGTGCTTGTCTAGATATAAAAGAGAAAATTAGAGATATATCCATAAAACAAAATTTTTTTGTTCAAGATAATATTTCTTGTCCACTGATTCTTCGACAACCATATATTGTTGCTGTGAGGATGGAAACCAAAGTATTGGATGATGGATCAGCATGTGCTTGCATCAGAAGCCAAGATGATAAACAAGCGATGTAATTTTTAACTATATATCTACTAATCATGAGCGCAACAGGGATTATCTACAGAGTGGCTCATTATCAAAGATCAATGAGGAGTTTAAAGATTTTTGAAGGGTACCACTATAGAGCGAGGATGTAGTGGTACATCAATGAAAGTACTCTCGCAAGAGAAGGGAAGTACATTTCTACTTGAATTGTAAAACTTCTTAAGAGTGGATTTGATATGTATATATAGTTTAACAACTAGCTAAATGAAAGTCATATTAGTGGACTTTTATTGGTTATAGAATGTGATTAGGTTATTAGTTTAAAAAGGATCTATTAAAAGGATTATTATTAAGATTTATACGACCTTATTTTCTTTTTAGTAATGACTTTTGAAGTTAATTTTATATTGATAGTAACTTGTATATATCTTAAGTCACCTATGTTAGACATTGGTGATCCTTAAGATCTTATTTACTTTTTTTATTTGATGCTTAAAGCACCAAGTATGTAAATCTTATAAGAAGAAGGATTAGAAAAGGGTTTTAGTGTAAAAAGGGTAGTTTGGCCATCCATGTGGATGAATAGAGGTGGATGATAGAAATCTCTATTCTAATTGGCCAAAAATCATGCCCAATGGGCTTCAAGGAGGCTGCCCGAGGGTTTATTAGGAATTAGGGTTTGTTTTTCGAGAGGAGGTCGAACATCAAAGGCTAAAATTGTAAGGTTTAGGTTTTTGGATCTGGTTTAGGTACAAATTTTGTGTGATTTGCACTTTTTATGAAGAAGTTATAGGCGCTCAAAGCTAAGGTGTTGATTTTGGACATACTGTCACTCTTTTGGATATAACTCGCGCATCTAGAGAGCAATCAAGGATTGGTGATTGGAATTGGAGAGAGTACTTTCAAAGATACACTTTTTACGTACGGCTTGATAAAATCTAAGCTAGGATGAAGGAGATATTGGGAGTTGAAGTGAGTGCTTACAAACTTAAGGGTAGTGAGTGACCCGCTTACATAGTAGTTACATTTTGAGCTACATCTTATGCAATTTGATAGATTTTTGGCTCAAAGTTTTCAAGAGTGTATATGTTTATGTCACAAGACTATGTACAAAATGTTTGTGGCATTAAGATTTTGGGTTTGTGAGATATAAGGAAAATAGTGTTTAAGTATCTCTAAGCTAGGATTTTAAGCACCTGCTAGGGGTTTTGAGATATCAGACGATCGAAAATGAATTTATGATTGATTCTTACTTGTGGTGAAACTTAAGAAGATTATCTACACTTTGAATTAAATTTTATAGAAATTGAATAGTTGGATGAAGAGTTATTGGATTCTTAAGTTTAGCAAGAAATAAGTCCTTGAGGATGAATAAAGTTTTGAAGGATTTTTGTGGAAATTTGAACCTTTTTTGTATAAACTTATTTGAATATAAGAGGGTTTATATATATAACTTATCTTTTGTGAGATTGTTGTATTATTTGTCCTATTTAATAAAGACAAATCACATGTTAGATTTTTGCCATCAAATTTTAAATAAACTCTCTACAGTCACGTACCCAGTGTATTTCCAAATAGAAGGCCATGTCATACGACAACGTGAGCTTGATATTATTGTAAAATAATTATATAATTTTACATCTTTTATTTCTTTTAATATATTGTGGTGGTCTACTTTAATATTATTGTTAGATGAATTAGACAATATCACATCTTTGACTATTTTTTATGCGCAAAAGTGCTCAAGCTTGACAATATTACTATATGAATTAGGTATTTTAAAATTTGTGATTACTTTTTAGTTTTAGAAGATGAGTAAGCTTAATATCATTGCCAAATGAATTAAAAAAATTCACATCTTTTATTATTTTTTGATAAAAGAAGGTACTCAAGTTTAACAATATTGTTAAATTAATTGATAAATAAAATATCTTTTACTATCTTTGATATAAGCAAGTACTCAAGTTTGATATTATGGCCAAATATATTAAATAATCTCACATCTTTGACTATTTTTTTATATGTGGAGATACTCAAGTTTGACATCATTGCCAAATAAATTAGAAAATTTCAGATTTTTAACTACCTTCACTAAAAGAGTTAGAAAAATGACTACAAACTACCATTATTCATAATATTAAGCAACATCTTTCATTTTAATTCTAACTTATGATATTGTACTAATTTTAAATTTTAATTTTTTTTCAAATTATTATTTTGATTTTTTTTGAAATTTTTAATTTTTTTTTAAAATTTACAAAGTATAATAGCTTAATATATTTTTTGGTATTTTTTATTAGCTTATTATTTTATTGGTAGTAAGTCTTAATTATGTTATATTTTATTTTAAAATTATATTATTCGTGATATATAATAGCTTCATAGAATTAATTAATTTGTAATAATGTCAAATTTATAATGTGTTTTGTTATGATAGGAATTCTCATATAAAAAAGAAAAATAATTTATTATTTAAATAGTATTAGAGTACCACCAATTAGAAATTTAAAGATTTTTTTACACAAAAAAGACTCAAGAATTGGAAAGATTGTACACAGAGCTAAAACTTTGTAGAGGCTTAGAAATAAGATGGTTTATGTTTGCAGTTGAAGGTTTTTATTTATTTTGAATAGGTAACAAATTGGATAAATTTGAAGAGATTAATACAGTATTGCAAACTATAGATGAAGAAAATAATAATAATATTACAAAAAGTGACCAAAAAGTCTTAAAGTTAATCCTACTTGGTAGAAGATTTTAAAAAAAAGGAAGGACCAAGAGCCCATTAAAATAGAAAAAAATAATCAATGTGGTTATGATACATAAAATCCACGAATAAAAATGATGAACAGTCTCTCATGCAGGCACTTTGGCAACAAGAACATAATCAACAAGACTAACCTCATCCATTTTCTCGATCCTGGATGAACAAAACCGAACCAAACGAAGGATGAACATAACTGAACCAACGGGGGGCAAACGAATCCGAACCAGACGAAGGACGAACAAAACCGAACCTACGCGGGTCAAACGAATCCGAACTAACGAAGGACGAACGAATCCCAACCGACGAAGAATGAACGAACCTGATACAACGACGGGGAACGAATTCTACCGAAAGTGGACGATGATCGTCAACGTCACGGCACGGGAAATGAGTTCTTGTCGTGCAGCAATGAAGTGGCAATCTTTCGTCAACAAGTCCACATTCGGATCCTCCCCACTCATCCAATTCAATTGTGTAGCCTCCACGGCTGCTGCGATTCTCGCTTTGCATCAGCCCAGTTGTAGCAAAAAAGCTTGACAATCCACAGATTCACTGAGAAGCCATTCCGTCCGGTCCCACCTTTGCGGTTGGTTTCAGTCTCACTCTGTGCACAAGTCTAGATTCTCATTTCTCCTCGCAAAATTGTCCCTCTGGATCCGGCATTCTATTCTTTACAGTTTTTCCGAGGTTTGCAGAGTTGGGTCAAGGTGATTATGCCTGTTTAGAGCGTCAAATTCGATTCACATGTCGAGGTTTAGTGCTGTAGAAGGTGGATTGTGGTCGATTGTGCCGTGCTCTGTGTTGTGGAGTGTTGGTTCTGTGAAGGTTGACTGTGACGATCCTGCCGTGTTTGTGCAGGAATCACCGGATTGGATTTGTTCGAAGTTTGAAACTGCTGGGTTGGTATGGCACGGGTGTTAAATGGCCAAGGAGTTTTAAATTCTGCACTGCAGTCTGTGACGTGTAGTGACATGGACTAGCGAGGACGCTTGTGAGCGGTGGAGTTGGCAGAAGCTGGGAATAATTAACACGAATGTGGGTGACTAGCACGAAAGGGTGCTTTGAGCTCCTGCAATTTCAGCGCCTGACGATGTGAAAGTTCAGGTGGTCAAGAACTCTTCTGTTAGTTGTGAGTGAGTGACAGGTGAGTTGGAACTTAGTTAAATCATGTGATTGTCTTCTGACGCAACTTGCTCGTGAAATTTTTGAGGATTTAGATTTCGTCTACGTAGAGGTTTCATCGACCATAATTCTTTTTGATTGGTTTGAATCCCAATTCTCCGAGGATAAATTCTTTTACAAGAGTTGGTCTATCATCTGTGGTTGCCTTTACTCAAGTCAATTTCAACGGTTAATCCATTAAAGTAGAAGCGAGCATCACGTTTCTCAATGAGGACGTTTAGAATCAAACGGATCATCACGGGGTGAGCATTTCTCGAGATTAGCAACGCCAACGATTTATGTAATTCAATAATCAGACAACACCTAATCCTGTGAAAGATGTGAACGAATCAATAGTATTTTGCTAAGCGCAAGTCTCTGTCCGCTCATCTCTCTCTACGTCACTAAGTTCTTTTATTTCAATGTCGCCGTGCAACTTAACAGTTGACGCACTTCAGCTGTTAGGGATGTCTGCTCAAGACTTTACTTTTTAAAGTGGATTCACAGATATGCCCAAGGAATGGAATACAATCGAAATAAGCAGTTCTGTTTTGGAGCCATCATATTGTTTTTATCATTTCTGGCGTATGCAGCATCTTCTGAAATAGGTTTGTCTTCTCGATTGCAAAGCTTCAGGCCGTCTCGCATGATGTATATTGAATTGCTTTTGTGATGGTTTTGTTGTATCATAGCTGTGAAACCCATATGATGATTGGGTCAAATTATGATAAGCGAATGACTTTCATCATAATGGGTAGAACGAGAAGTGTAAGAAAATGCAGCCTTTTATGTGCAGATCACAAGTCTACTCTTTGTGAATATAATAGGACGCGAGCCCTTATTCTTGTGGAGTACGCATCTGCGGTACATTTCTACTGTCATAGACCTCGTCCTTTTAGAAGTTTTTTTTGCTGACGTGTAGAATTTTTTTGTTCTCGTTACATATGAAAATTTTCAGGAGTTGACTTGTAATAGTACCTGCTGCACCATACAGTGAAATCCCTACAAGGATTAATTAGGTATATTTCTTTGTTCACTATGAAATCTTCGACAATATCTAGCTGTTGTCGAATATGAAACTTATGGTTGGTTCTCATTCTAGGTCTATATAGTAGACGAAACATCACTTCTATCATGGACATGTTCCCGTTGCAATGGTTTGACGAAGGTACGTGAATATCTGCTGAGCAGGTCCTGATTCAGCTACTTACCTGCTATACCTATCGACACTAGTATGCACATGTACGTGGATTTTTTCCCATCTTGTGGACGAGTGTAAATGACATGGTCCTTTTGTGAATCTCTGAGTGCTTTTTACATTGGTATGTTTTTACCGGGGCAGGGTTTCAAGATGCATACACTTATTGTCGACGTTCAGCACTGCCTTCAGGTATATACTCTTGCAGTTTAACTAATGCGTCCTTTAGTTCTAATTTGTTTCTTTTAAATGCTCAGAAATCTGTACCGAGCTTCCAATTTCTCCACGCTTTTGATTTGTTATTGAAGGTAAGAATCAAGCTATATAAAAGCATGGATAACCATCACATGTTCACAATGAACATTGGAGAAACGTTGAGCATCTCATTGCACCTGTGTAAAATTACCGTCACCTGGATTTGCATTTGTTTTCGTCGTGGATTTATGTCTAACTAACATGGCGAACTTCGTTTTCTGTGCAGGCTTTTGTGGGAATAGCCGAAGATTTGAAGTCGATCGTAATTGCTTTTCGTGGAACTCAGGAATCTAGGTGAGATTTTACTTATTTATTCTAGTTTCATGACTTGTGGTTGCTATTAGATATCATGTTGATCTGAGATTTTTTTTATGTCTTCGGAAAGAATTGTGCGAAAGTGACTATGTTCATTGGCCTTACAGTCGTAACGCGCAGCATGCAGAATTGGGCAGAGGACTTATATTTTAGAGAGCTGGATCTAAATTACCCAGGAGGCACCGATGCAATGGTAAGCAAGTAGTGTTTTAGTCCAATAGCAGTGCATCTACTTTATTATTCAAACTTCATCTTATTATTAGCTTGGTGGTTGAAATAATTCGGTGTTACTAGCGTGCACGATGCATACTTGACTATGTGTGATAATTAGTTTAGCTCTTTCTGATTTATTTAGAGTTCATGACATTAAGAGAAGCAGTGCATCGTTGGTCCTCACCTTTGTAATTTCCATGTGTACTTTTAAACATAAAGCCGAGTACTTACTTCTTCCTTTTTGTGCCTTCGTATGTTTTTTTTGGCCTGCAGGTACATAGAGGATTCTATGCAGCCTATCATAATACAACATTACGAGAGCGAGTTGTAGATGCAGCACATACCACACAACAAGCCAGAAGTGACCTTGGTATTATAGTCACGGGGCATTCGATGGGAGGGGCAATGGCTACTTTCTGTGCACTTGATCTTTCGGTGTGTTTGCTAACCATCATGGGAGATCCCATTCAATTTTAAGCTTCCTAGTTTGAGGCAAGCAATCATGCAACAATGAGATAACATGTGCTGCGTCAGTTTAGGGATATGTTCTACAGTGGTGTTACTTCCAATCTGTTAAGGTAAGGAAATACTGAAAGTAGTTTGTACTCGTCTTTTTGATCATCAGGAGCAAATCAAATTGGCGTTGTATCATGGACTTTCACAAAAGGCACATTATAGTTTTTTTTAAAGGTCTTCACCATCTTCATCTATAGCATTATTGATTCCGTGGGTTGCTATTTTTTCAGGCGAATTTTGGGTTAGAGAATATTGAGGTCTTCACATTTGGGCAGCCTCGAGTAGGAAATTATGGCTTTTCGGTGTATTATAATAAGTATGTTCCATTGACAATTCGAGTAACGCATGCTAATGACATAGTGCCTCATCTGCCTCCTTATTGTCCACTGATCGGAGAAAAGACCTACCACCACTTTGCTACAGAGGTACTTCGATGTTCTTTTGCGCCATGGTGTTGTCTGTAGATGGGATGGGTGTTATTGGCCACGCCTGTCGGATCATCTTTTTTGTGGCCTTCAAGGAGGATTTGACTTTTCTTTGTTCTTTGACTTTCTAAAGATGGTCTAATTAGCTTTTCCACAGTGCTGAAACAAACCATGTGGGTCTCATTAGTGGGATGAACTTCTTCAACTTAGATTCTGCTTCGTACTGGTGCAGGTCTGGATCTTCAGAGTCGCACTAGGCCGTCTGCAGTTAGAGTTTGAACGAGTTTGTAACGGTTCTGGCGAGGATCCATCCTGCAGCAGGTCTACACCTACATCATTTGATTACTAGCCTTGATTGTGTGTTAGACATATGTTGCAGATTGTTGACATATGGTGTTGGTTGGAGGATTTTCTACCTTTGACTACCTTGAGAAAAAGACTTATTTCATGACCTTTTAAAAGTAAAAAGAAAAAAAGAAAAAAAGTAAAAAGAAGATTTCCTCGAAAATATGACGGCACTCATTCTTCGATTTATCATGGCAGATCTGTCGCTGGCAATAGCATAGCAGACCACCTCAATTATTATGGTGTTTATTTGAGAACTGAAGATGAGTTATCGGCTTTTCAAAGTAGCAGCTCCACTGACTTCAGTACACCTTACTCTGGTCAAACATTGGGTTTTTGTAAAACTAGCAAAATCAGTGCTCAATGATGTTATTGAAGTACCGATTTTCATGCGAGACTACGGGCAGGAAGGATCGTCTTAGTTATGCACGAGATGGCTTTCTGGCAGCTTTTGTTTTCTTCTGAACTGCTCGCCATAAATTGCCAGCAGAGATGCCTTATACGAAGACAACTACGGCTCAATTCCAAAGCACCGTTGTCATAGAGGTAATGTGTAAACATGTATCCAGGCTCCGAGTCGGTCTGCAACTCTCAAGGAAGAACATGGCTCCGCTCACAGGCCATTGCAGGAAGCAGACCTAGGGAGCTCTACACACAGGAGGTGAAGTTGCTTATTGTTGCAATGATCTATTTGTGGGGCTGAAGCATTGGGGAAAAATCTCATTTGCTGTGCATAATTCTTTTGTTTTATTGATTTGATAGGATCCGTTAGTAAAAGAGCTATATTCTGAGGAATATGAAATGTATCTAGGCCCGTGCATTCAGATTCCAGTGCAAGGAGGCCTCATAGTTAGTGTTGGTAGTAGTAACACATTCTTGCTTTCCTTTTCAGAAAAAGAGCGGTTTCTTCCGCAATCGTTCTCTAGTTTGACGAAGAAATTGAGATACATTATTCCACTCAAAGCTTCACCCTCTGTTCTGTTCTTTTCTTTTCACATCATTTTTCTTTTCTTCTTCCTCCTTGGTTGGTGAATTAGCTTGTACCTCACCAGGACAATGTACCCAGTGGCCCCAAATCTCCCGAGGATTCAAACCACCTCAAATCTAGAAAGAATGACTCTAATCCAGGTCCCTCTAAAGCACTGGTACTCGGGATCTATGGCCATTTCAGCTTTCCCTGATCTCGGCACTTTGTTGCGACCTAATCATATGCCACTTTCGAGGAAGCCAATGCTGGAGAAAAAGAGCAACAAAGTGAAGGCGACAACAACTCCAACCAGCAACAAAAAGCTTCTCCCCAACTGCTTCCATACCGCATAGGAATTAGGATTAAGGTTTTATGGAGGGTTCAGGCTTGGTTTGTTGCTTGTGAGTGGTCCATGGAAAATAGAACTTGACCCCTTCTATTTTTCTGTCTTTTTCCCTTGTGTATCCATAGGCTTGATGTACAAAGTGCTTGGTGAAAGACATGGCCTACAATCTATTTCATCCACCCTATGCATAAAAACATCCATCTTTTGGAATGTGGGTCATGCACATAAATCACCCACAAATCCATTTCTTCATGGCAATGGAATTAGTACAGCTACATCCCTACCTAGGATGGACTTTTACCCAAAGTCTCTTTTGTGCTCCATGTCCTCGAATCTTAAGATGATGTGCCATGCATTCCATTCTCCTCCCCACCTTTCCATTTTTTAATATTAAAGATGACAAGGACCTCCAAAAATAAAAAGGAATGAGAATAAATAGATTTAGAATTACCCAAGTACAAGGTAATTGCCAACTCATGTTTGCACTTTTTCCATTGACCTTGTGAAAAAGGTCAACTGGAGAGTACTTTGATTCACATCAATTTCACAAATTAGGAACAAAACTGCATTCTATTATACAATCATCATTTGATTTTTTAAAAAAAAAACAAACAAAAACAAACATAAAAGGGCATTTTGAATGTCATTTTGACTATTTTCTCTACAGATGTTTTGGTAATTTATAAAATTATTGAATCATTTTTTAATAAAAACTCTTAAGAAATTCCAAACTTCATACCTCTTATCTTAAAAAAGAGGATTTTCATTTCAAAACCAGAGACAGTTGCACATGTACTATAGGATATTTTAACAAAATTTTAAACAAAACCCACTTTATTATCAAAAAATTAAAACCAAACCAAAAGCGCTAATGTTTTACTTTGTACAAAGTTCTGTAATTTTTGTAAATGTTGAAATTGACTAAACAGCAACGTTTTCTATGGATAAATTTTTAATGTCACCAAACAAGTGCTTGACAGGATTGATGTGACAACAATATAAATCTATAGTTGTTTACCTCAGTCATAAAGAATGTTGTAAAAATAATAAATATAAATATAAAATAGAAAACAGTGAAAATTAAGCATCAAGTAAAACAGTCAACCCAGAAATACCCAACAATCATTATATATTAAAAAAAATTAAAAATAAGAAAATTTTAAAAAACTGTGAATAGATTCTTAACAATCTTATTGTTAAAAAATAGATAGAAAGAAATTGTTAAAAAATTGCTAAAAATTTATATTCAAAAAATATATAGAAAGAAATTGTTAAAAAATATATAATCATTGGACTTGCAAATGTCAAAAAATAAGTACAATGCCTCTTTTAACACTTTTTATAGAATAAGGTAAAAAATTCCATCCAAATACAATATAGAGATTTTATGTTTAAAAAAGAACCCTTATTCAATTTTGGGGGTTCTTTTTGTTCACATTTAAGGATGTATAATTTTCAACAAATCAAACTTTTCTACAAACATCCATCCAATGCACACCTGACTACTGATAGTTTAGTTTCTCCACGTCAACAATTTATATGAACATTATTTTAGCAACTTTCATTTATTTTATTCTATTTCACCTGCAACAAAGACCAGACCATTATAATATATATATATATATATATATATATATGTGCGTGTGTGTGTGCGTGTTTCTATATATATATATATATATATATATATATATTACACTTTTAAAGATTTTTTAACATCAAATTATCATGCATTTGTTATTGTTGTGATTGATTCATTGTTATGAGTTTAATTTAATATTTTTATCTTAAAAGTAATTATCTAAATATTTGATTAATTGTTATAATCTGTTTTTGATCTTTTTATCATGCATGCACATGACTAGACATTAAAAAATTTATATATAATATTACAGCTTTTAGAATAATAGAAATAATATATTGAAATAAGAGACCAAAAAATTGTATGTATTTATATCATCCAATTGTAGCGTTAAATTATTTATATAGCACAAGTCTTAAGTTACATTAAAAAAAATTAAACATATACATATTTGTTTGGCTACAGACATAACTTGTAAAAAATATTTTAAACAAAAAAAACAAAAACAAAAACAACACAAATCAGTGAATTTTTATGACTTAAACAATTGATTTGTGAAAACACCCATATGAATCATGTACATTCATGTACATTTCTTATTTAACATCATTTTGTTATGTACATGGGCACTTGCCAATACATTATTAATTAGTAGCTCAAAAACATCACACTAAGTTATAATAATATATATATATAAACAAAGTAGATATGTGTTACTAAAATTACAAATTAACACTTCATCATCATGTTACTATTTAGCAACTATACATAATTAAATACCAAGCAATACATAATTCCATAATGCACTTTTTCTTTATTAACAACAAATGGTTTTTTCTGACCCTTTGTATTTGAATATGACAATGTCAATCATGTGCTGTAACTGTGAGGAATTTGACATGCCGTTAAAGAAACCAAATCATCCATTCACACATGTGCCATGTGGAGGCACGGTTTGGTTGCATTTCTGTGCACATGGGGCACAAGGGATTGTTTTGAGAAGCTTGTGGATCCTATCTTAGAATTGGAGCTTGTGGCCTTTGCTTCCATGAGTAGGACACACACACATGCACGAGTGCTTCTTTGGTGTTCCCTTTGGCTTTGCCTTACTTTGTACTTTAAACTAAGTTTTGTTGCTCCCCCTTCCTCTCTAACTCATGAGTAGCTCCATAGGACATGAGCCACTCTTCACTGGCTGCCTGGCAGAAGGGAAGGGAAGGTAGGTTATGAAAAATAAACATTATTGAAAAGCCCATATTATCCTTCCTTCTTTTTCTAAATGGAATGGAGTATAGTTACCATCATTCATTCATTCATCCATCATTCATCATTTCCCATTCCATTGTATCTGTTCATCTGTGTCTGGTGGCAAAAGAGTGGTCTATGCATTTCACCTTGTATTTACCATGTACATTAAAGACAAAATAATAGGAAAATTTAATAAAAACTGTAAAGACAGTCAGCCACATGGGAAATAAATGGTGAAAAAAACTTTGAGAGGATCTAAGTGACATCTAAATGGAATATGCTAAACTAAAGGCAATTCAAGGTTTAAAAGAGATAGGCACCCTTCAATAACCTCAAGTGACACCAAGCAAATGGGACCCAGGATTAAGGATTTAGGATTAGAGGGAAAAGCAAAAACCCTAACCCTAAAAGGGCACAAGTGGCATGGCAATCTCCTTCTCAATCATTTAGTGGGAGGGAAGTGGGGCATTGAAGAGTGTACAATTGAAGCCTAACCATCAGCATTCCAAGCCCATCTTCAATGGACAGTTAGAGAGCCAATGCTAAATGCACAGAACCCCTGTAATCTTTTTTGTTGAAGATTCACAAAGGCAAAGACAAAGAGGGAAAGGACCTTCTATGAAACTTTCTCACCCATTTTTTGGCTGTATAACTTATCATCAATGAGCCCAGATCATTAGAAAATTTAAACCATATCTTTTTCTGTACCAATGATACTGTTCATAATGTTTAGAAAAGTGGATCAATTGGTCCACAACAGTCTTTAAAATTTACATGTCAAAACACAATGGAAAAAAGAGTTAGAATTTGGCTTTTTTTGGTGTCCTTTCACTTTTGAAAAATCATTCTTATTCAAAACATTTTTTATGTTATCAATATCAAACAATTAAAATATTTTTTTGACTATTGTTTTGTTACAGTGAAAATAACTACAGTTAGATGATTTTCTAAAAATCCTTTTTTGCAATGGTTTTGAAATGTCACAAGTTTGTTATTTGAAATCAAAGTAGGTTCCATTGATAGTCAAAAGTCTACTTGGATTGCCAGAACCACCATAGCCAAGTCTAGACCCAAGCCTGATACCAAACCTAGAAACATCAAGGGCAAGACCCCATGGTTGAGTCCTACTCTGTTTCAAGCAAGTACAAGGAGACGAGCCAAGTACATAAGGACTGCCCAAACAAAGCAGAGGGGGCAATCATTTGAACCACAGCCCAGCCCTCAAAAACAGAAAAAGTAAAAAAGAAAAAAGTTGAAAGTTTTTGAACTGCAAACACATTGCTACCCACTAGAGACCTTAAGTTCTTGTGAGAAAGGACAAGCAAATCCCAAGTGTACTATTTTTGATTATTTAATTTATTTTCTCCCCCCACCGCTTCTACCATTGAACCCTAAATCTCATCTCCCCTTCTAACAAGAAAATTAGTACCACTTAAGCCTGATCTAAACTTCCCAGATTTTATGTATGTGTGTAAATGCATGGGGCTAACAGCCTTTGCTGCCTTCATTGCTTGAAGTTGGTTCTTTCTAGTAGCTTCTAGACAGGCCCAGGTAAGCATTGTGTGCAAAAAAGATCAGTAACTCCTTGAAAGGACTATCCCCCATGAAAACTGGTTCTCACCTTGCCAATGTGAAACAAATAATTTCACCTTATTCACTTAACAAAGTGGTGGTGATGTATTGGCTCATTTATCTTCATATATGTTCTTATTCAATCTTTTTGTCTTCATTATGTTACATGAGAGAATTATTAATAAAACCCAGATGTTTTAAAAAATATCTATTTGTTCTGGTTTTTTAAACCATTTTTGTACATGTAATTGTTGTAATGGATTAATGAAGATTTGTCACAAGAGGACTGTCATTACAATGGAATATTAATATACATATTGTTGATATGGGTGTAGATAGGTTTGATCTTGACACACAGCATGGAGGAGAATCAATGTTCCAAATTTAGGTTGGATGAATTTCCCACGGTCATCCAATTTGGCAGTCTCCCTATTCGTCTATAGCCAACATTGACATAACTCGACCCAACAGTTCCCTCGAAGTTAAACGCACTATTGAAATTCCCTATTTCGTGAAAGACATCACAATCTTCTCCAAGCAGTGGGCAACACCCGCCAAAATCCGAGTTGGCAAAATCCAATCTCGAATTGTCACTTGGTGCACACCAACAGCCCACGTAGATATCTGATATTTACGGATGTTGGCAATCGATGCACTTCATCAGATTCCATGGTGGGGAAATGAACCTCTCCATGATGACACGTTGATAAACCTGGGAAAGTTGGATGAAAAATGACGAGCCGCTTCATTCATTACCGGGGTAGCTTTTCGACGAAGTCATATGCACAGAAATTGGAAACAGCGTCTTTCATCCTATCTTCATCCTCCTTTCGACGAGGAGTAAAACACCAGGCTACTTACTTCACAGTAATTCTTATTATGTTGATTTTTTTGTCATAATAGTAAACTTCTCTCTCCAACCAAATCGACAAAGAGAGTTGGGTTTGTTTTTGAATTGGGCAAAGTAATGGCAAAAAGGAAGCGCAGTGCAAGTTATAATACCGAGGTGATTTGCTTGGTTCATTTAAGGCGGCCTAGCAGCCATAGTTACTCGCATTCATCTGACAGTTTCCGAACATATTAAAAGCCCAGCCGTGTACAGCCCTGCATCAATGACTCAGAAACTTACCACCCCCGGGGGCAGATTTACCGCCTCACCCCAGTAAAAATAAAAAATCTTGACAAAGCCCGTGGGTACCATATCGGGCTTGAAAGGCTTACTTACTTCCGTCCATCAGGGGACCCTTAACGGTTCATACGGCTATTCATAACAGCCACTCCAGTCACCCCCACTCCTCCCCAGGGCTGACGACCGATGGACGAAGCCCCCGACTATTGGAAGTAGGAGCAGCATGGAGGTTCCAATTTCGGGGTACATGAGAGTGAGTCCAGAGTTAGCACATGAGACCGAGTGTGCCTGTGCATTTCGTTTCCCTGCTTAAGTGCCAAATTAGGCAGCATACTTAACTTTAGTTTTATTCTAACTTTTAAAAACAAACTCGTACAATGAATTATCATGGTAAACTTGTACAACAACTTAGAGAGGTAGGCCCAAAAGCAGAAAAAATAAAACTTATTGCTCCAGGCACTGACAGAGCATTCACAAAAGCCTTCATTAATAATACGCTCTTTAGCTGACGATTCCTCCATATCTACAATCCACCACCACCACTCTCAAATCGCACGAGTCTCCCAGATCCAACACCAGAACTCCACTACACTAACATTTGCTACAAGAAAAACTGTAGATGTGAGGGATTGGTAAATAGGGAGGGGCCAGTCGGTGCGTACAGCGCGAGTTCCGACCTCAACGACAATTCCAGACGGAACCGTTATGGAGATGGAAGCCTCGTCTAAAGCGTAACGCGGGATCTTGATCTCGTAATTGCGTAATAAAATCCAAAATCGACGAAGAAGAAGAGGCAGAAGTGGACGATATCGTACCAATGATTCAAATTTCGTTCATCCGAGGAGGAGCTTTCGTCCCGCTCCGCTGCGACGCATTCGTCTTCGGGCTTCGTCTCCGCACAGATGTGCTGTATGCTGCGGTGGATTACGAGCGCTATTTCAGAGTTCGCGCGCTTCGGGGTTTCATTCCCACGACCGATCGGCTGCGCGCTTCCGTTCACAGGGTGTGCTGGTTATTGTGTCGTGTCTGTGAATTTCTTACTGGGTCCTCGACTGCACTATCTGGGTCGAACGACGGATATTTTCGGGGCCGAGTGCTTTGCGGCCTGGTTTCAATTTGGTGAGGTACAAAAGAGGACGCGCTGCGATGTTGAAAGCGATGCATGAACATGCGCAGGATACGATCACTGTGTCGATGGGAGACTGATTAGTGATTGTGTCGAGGGTCCTGAATGAGGGGATTGGAAATTTCGCTGCGAGGCGGATGTTGCAGCCGTGCTTGATTTAGGTTCTTGTAGGATTGCGATCTTGAAGGGAATAGTTGATGGGGACGTGAACGCGGTGCGGAGGTTATGGGTTGATTCAGTTTGTAAGGTCGGCGAGTCTGTCATGTGTAGCACCCTTCTGGAAACTTACACGAAGATAGTAGTGCAATCTTCGTGTATGCAGTGTAATGCTGGTAGCTGCGAAATTCTTCCGTGATCTGGAATGCCGACTCTCTTAATTCTCTGGTGTTGCTCTATTGGAAGGTTGTCGGGGCTTTCGTTAAGTCGGATGGACTTTTGGTGTGTGGTGTAAGATCCTGGATCTCCTAGCGAGCTCTCTCTCTTTTGTCAGTGGTGTAATGCCTCGATGCCCTGGTTGTGAGTGGCTTGGGTCCGTCTGCAGCGACCTGCTCGATCCCATCTACACGCAGCCTCTGTTGCGTCGTGGGTTTCTTGTTTGGCTGTCAGCGATAGCTTTGAGTGTCTGCTACTGCAGCCTTCTCACCCGTTGCTTGCTTTCATCGAGTTTCTTTTCGAAGAAAGCTGTTACCGTTTCTGCCTCCATTGCAGCGTAAATGGTGTTTCGCAGTTACTCTTCTTTCTTCTACCCGATTCTCCTGTTCCTGAAGTTGATATCATCGTGATGCCATCCTGCTATACCTTTGATCGTCTACCGAAACTTCAGTGCCCCTACTCTTGAGCATTCCGAGATCCTCAGCTTGGATGAGCAGAGAGACACCTGCGCGGTCATTTGCTCAATTCATCCCTTCGAGCACCGGCATTGCTTGAAGTGAAGAACCTTAATACATATTTTTGCACAGGCCTGAGCCTCGCAACCTCGCTGCACCAGGTGAAGTCATTGCCGAGGAACATCAGCAGGTTTCCCAAAACCAGCTATATTTCTAACTCTTGACTTGAGGTGCCGCATCTAAAATGATGGGAGATATGCATCATGTGCATGGTGGGATCATGCCCCTTGACGCTCCGTTCTCTGATGACATTCGCGTCCACGGTTGCAATTCTTTTACTCCGGCTTACCAGCAGCTCATACCAAGTCACTGTGCTCAAACGCCAATGTCATGGTCGGCTACAGATCACGCACAGCTTTTGAATGAGCAGATTAGCGGGAAGCCACTGCATTCTTGGCAGGCTGAGAGCTGCTTTCAGCATAGTTTGCAATACAGTCATGCAGGCTACAGCACCTTAGGGCAGATGGATATGCTGTCAGCTCTCAATGCCGATCCATGCAATCCTTCTGTATCTTACGAGGTTTCTCAATTAGTTCAATTGTACTCAACGTTGTATCAAGATCAGTACGGATACGCAAATCTATCCTTCGTGGACCCAGCTACCCAGCTAAACATCCTTCATGGACCCAGTATTCAATCTGAAGTTTCTTTGCCCAAACCAAGCGACTGTCTGCAAGTAGTGAGTTCCCCGGGGAGCGACAGCTTGTCGACTACAGAGACCTGGAGGTCGGAGACAAGCGGGGGTTGTGCTCCGGCCAATTATGAGAACTCGCTCACGAACCTCAATGAATCCTCCTCGGTAACCCTGGTTAGAGACTCTCATGAAAGCAATTTCCAGCCCTTCAGGCAGCATCAAGATGTTTTGAAGCAAGATCAGGCAATGACACTCCTCCCTCTTCAAGAACCTTGGATTTATAATCAATCACGCACCGATATCGGCAGGGATTCATTGCAAACATTTCTGGCATTATCACAAGACTCACAGTCTCACGAGATTGTTCCTGTGACATCGTCATCTGACATTCCTACGTTCAAACGTCCGCGAACCTGGGATGAGGCTCTTCGACAAGGATCAGCCCAGAATGACCTTGCGCGATACGCTGTTGGTTCAAAATCGAGTTTGAGGATTGACTCCTCACAGCCGAGTTCGTTGTTGGGAACAATCCCAAGTCGGCATCTCTCGATTCAGGGGAAGTTATCGTCGTTTCATCTCACAGGTGCCAGTGGATCTTCCTATTCGCAACGATCAGGTGTGCAAGAGGGCCGATCGTATAACGGTAAGCCTGTACCAACCTCAGTGGAGCCACAGAGCGTTGCCGCAAGGCATAGGCGGAAGATAATTAGTGAAAGGATAAGGGTATTAGAGAAGCTGATTCCGGGAGGTAACAAGATGGACACGGCCACTATGCTGGATGAAGCAATCGAATACGTCAAATTCCTTCAGTTGCAGGTTCAGATTCTCGAAAGTGATACCCTTGAAGACAGACCAGCAATTGGACCAACTGATCAGATTCTCTCACTCCAGGGTAACATGGTCGATGGGCTGAAACGAAAGCGCAACACCACTTCAGGAGGCGATTTATCTACAGCATTGTCTATAAGGGCAGCAGCGAGTCCCCTCATCCTGTCGGAAGTCCTTCAGCAGCAGCTCTTTAAGCAGAAGCTTTGTCTGGTGTCTATTCGTCAATGTCCCCCATGCACCACTTCGACACCACCACCCACTGTGGCTCCGAGCATTCGACGAAAGAATTAGTGTTTAACATCACCAGGTAGGCTGCTTGTGAATATTACAGTATAAATATGTTGATCCAATTTTGTAACACGACCTCAGAGACAGTCAAGGCCAGGTGGGATAATGAGTTCAGGTCAGTTGTAGGTCTTTGAGAATCCATTGTACATGGATAAAACATATTTTAAAAACAATGTTTTGTGTAGACGTTGGAACCGGCTATCGGATATGCGTGTTGGTAACACATACGATGTCCTTTTGACATCTGTTGTCCCAATTCTGAGTTAATGACAGAAATACGAATCACGCCTGTGATTTCGAGCAGCTTTTTTCCAAGTTTTGCAGTATCTAGCTAATGTCATAATGTATTTTTCTGTCCGTGAACTCAGTCGCTTTCTCGATGCTTCGATGCGTGTGCATGGGATACAGATTGATTCAAACATAGCGTCTCACGAATGAGATACCACTCTCTTGTTTCGTTCAGCGCAGCACGTGAGGATTCCTACTCTCTCTCACTTGTACAATTTGAGTACATTATGGGTTACTCTATATACTTAGTAAGCTGATATACATTCCGTCAGTTCAAAGATTGTAATTAGTATGTATGATTCAAACCGATGCTTGTTATGGATGTATTCATCAAAGAATAACTAAACGAAGATAACAAGCTAAAGTATCCATATGTCCCAGTGCACCACTCAAGGCTGTGATCAGATTCATTTAGTTTCCTACTCCATAGAGAGCGAGGCCGTACCCTTCTCAGAATAAGCGTATATATCCTCTCATAACTACACACGAGGTTGATGTCGATGTAAAGAACTTCACACAGAATGAATCCGTAAAATTCAGTCTTATCCAGGAATCTCCACCTGGAAATTCGTCGTAACCTCCTAGGGAATGGTAATTGCCGTTACAGAATTGATCTCAGACCTTTTGCAGCGAAACGTGAGTGTTTCCACAGCAGCGCAGATCAAAGATCTTCCTAAAAGCCGTCGGTGAGCTTTTCAATCCCACCCAGACGAGTGTTTCCGTCGGAGCTGGCATTAGAAATAAAATAATAATCAAAATATTTAAAATAACTACAAACACATACACACACACCGTGCTGCGAAGCATTGGCACCTAACCGAAGGGCCGAGAGCTTGAGGCAGCAGTAAGTTGGGCAATAAATCTGTCCAGAATAATGGGGGAGGAGGCGACCATACGAGGCGTGGAAGTGCCAAAGCATCTCACCAGTTTTGGGAGGGGGATCGCAGGCTCATCAATGATCAATCAGCTCTTTTTGCCGATTCCAGGACTGGAGGAGCCACAATGGCAGGCCATTCAACACGAGTGGGAGGGTTATCAGGCAAATGAACGGCAGGTCAACTGCGGATTCTCCTGAAAGCTGGGCTGCCAATGGCACGCTACTGTCGATCTCGCACTCTCGCAACCAGACTGATTGCGCCGCTTGCGCCACTTGCACCGCATGCGCCATCCCCCTCTTTCTGCCCTCCTCGCTCGGGGCCTCACTCCCTCCGCCCGCCTGGGGGGGCACTTTGACATCGTCGCCTAGCCCGACGGACGTCCGTCGCCGGACGATTTTCGAGCACTAATCGTCCGTGCTTTCGTTTTGATTAGGGCTGACTTTGGGATTGTGTTTCGTCCTGCGCTTGACAGGTGGTCGAGGCTCATTCATACATGTGAATGTATATACACACTTACGAATGAATATATATATATACATATATTTATATGATTTTCTTTGTCTTTTTTTGTAGATTTTGATAGACTTGGAAATAATTGTTATTATTAGAGAGGCATTAGGTTTACTTTTAACTCCTATGAGTGATTTATGTTATATGATATAAAGAGTGATAGTACAAAATATTTGGATCCTTGTACCAATCTTTGGTCTTAAAACTTTTAAAAAATAAATTAAATATATTTTATATATAGTCTTTAAAAAATAATATATAATATTACAAAATCTTTTAGTCCTTTTTATAATGTTGCTTCAAATACTACAAATATTTCCTTATCGTCTATGATTTTTGTAAATAATTTTAAAATAAATTTTCATTCATTCTATTTTAATAAATGCTAATAGCTCATGTCACTTTTTTGTCTTAATCATTGAAATTTTATTTTACCTATTAAAATTGCATCAATATATATAAACAATATATTATATGGTATTTGAGGCTCTTACAAATACAAATGAATGTTTTTATGTTTTTATTCACTACAGCCCTACAAGTCCTAGGCATCACTATTTGATCCCACTTGTCCTTTTACTATTAACATTGCCTCTTAAAAGGAGGTACATAATAATTATTAATAATATTTATTAATAGCACTTGGTTTGAATTTTCTTTAATTTTTTTGAAAACTAAAATATATTTATTAAATAAAATAAAAATAAAAATATATAATTTATATTATATAATATATAATTTATATTATATAATATATAATTTATATTATATAATTTATAATTTTATGAAATATTTGTAAATTAAAATAAATAATCTAAAAATATTTATTATTTATGTAAAATAAAATCAATGAATTAATATAATTTATATCAACAAACTTAATAAAATATCTTTACTTAGAACAAGGATTAATGTTTAGGAATTGTCAGGCACCAACTCAATGTAAGGACTTATTATTTTGTAAGATATTTATAATTTTAAAATCATTTTTACTTCTTTATTTTAGGATTTTTGTTTTTTTTGTTTTTTGTTTTTTTTAATATCCAAAGCTAATATCCAAAAAAAATACAATACACTTTAAGATTTCAAATATTGTAGTCATACCTTCTTTAACTGATCTCTTTTGAACATCAATAGACATCGTCTTCTTGCTCTTACATTTAGGACAACACTCTGTACCTTCTTCAATAAGAGTTGTTGCTCCTTTTGAATTCATATTGAAGAAGATGGTATTATTGATGTCCTCATAAAGGCTTATCTTTGGAATGATATTTTTTATTAGTTTATAATTATATTTATAATTTAAAAAATAGTAAAAGGATTTTAATTCTTATTTATTTATTATATAAGAAAAATATTATATTATTTGATTAAATCAAAATAATTAAGTATTTATTTCAGAGTTCTTATATTCCATTATTTTATCATTTTATTAAAAATCTGAATCTTAAAGTGTATTGCAATTTTTTTGGTAAGTAAATATTTATTCCAAAGCAAGATGGAGTATAAGAATTTAATTCCATCTTGTGCTTATTTGTTTAATTGAGCATAAGACAATCATGTTTTAAATAATTAATCTACTACCAATAATAAATTAATTATTAAATTAATCTTAAAATTAAATTAAATTAAATTAATTATAAATATATGATAAACTTATATAATTTTAGCAAATTTAAAGAGATTTTATATAATACAAGCTATTTATTTTAGATCTTTTTATATATTATATAAAAGTCTTAGTATAAAAATAAAAATAATTTATTTTTTTGTAATTTCTATAAAAATATTTTAAAAAAAAGATTATATTTACAAGATATAAATTTTAATAAAAAATAAATATTTTATTTATTTCTTTATTTTTTTTAAAAAAAAGAAGATCTTTTAACTTAATAGAAAAGGAAGAAGCCATAACTTTTAAATCCTTGAATTGACTAAAATTGAATAACCTTACATAATTGGCTTTTATACTTGTATAAATCAATCAAAAGGCTTTAAGAAAAAATGATGAGTTAAAATGCACTTTTTTCTTACATGACATAAATAATTTTGTCTCTCGGAAATTACAATAGGCCCACCTCAAAAAGGTGGTTGTTACAAAAACTTAAGTTGTAGAAATTGCTAAAAATAAGAATTAAAAAACATAATTGCTTGTCATAATTCTTAGAATCAAGATATGATCTAATTTATTTAGATTTATAATTAAAAAAGTAACTTAAGTTCAATTTCATAGCCTCTTTTGATTTGATATTATCTCCAAGGATCAAGGCTTCAAATTGAGAGTTTTTCTTCTCCAAGTCCTTGACCTTCACAAAGCTTTTGAACCATGGCTTTTTAAAGTGGGCTTATAGCTATAAAGTCTCCCTAAGATAGTATATTCTACTTTAAAAAAATATCAATCAAGTCTGTTCTTGACACAATCATCTTCTACACTCTCTCATTTATTAATATATTGCTCAACAATGCAACCAAATTAGATGTAGTTATATAGAGAGTAAAATTCATTTAAGCCTCTTTGTATGTCTGGGGATTATATCTTTAATTTTTGGTAATATATCTGTAATTATTTGATGGTTTTTTTGGATGAAATATTTAATACCACTTGATTCTAAAACCAAATCTGCACTTGTATTCTTACAAATCTTCAGTAAGAGTGCACATTATATGCTTAATTGTTTAAAAAACATTATTTTTGACATAACATGCTTCCAATTATCTCCTCCATATAAAAGTACAAGTAAACTGTTAAGATATTAAAAATGTCTGATGTACTAAGTTTTGTTATTGTTCTAATAACTTGTACAAGACTAAATCTGAATAAAAACATTCTCAAGTTAGTAGAATTAAACAGTTTTAGATTATTTTTTCACACCAAGAAGGGAAAACTGTAGTGGGTGCAGATACTGGACTTCCAGCCACTGAAACTCATCACCCAAGCACATTTTCTAATGTTTTCAACAGCTTGAAGTCCAGATAACTCCCACAACTTGAGCCTAAAAGGCACAAGCCACACAGAAATCCTAAAAGAAGCCTCAACACTTGCTGCATACAAATCATAAATCGAACACAAAGACGCCAATTTATAGAGAGACAAAAAAGAGTTCCTCACGCTCCCACAGGTATTCAGAAAGATAAAAAAGAGTTACCGATGTCAACTGCAGTTCACAGCACTTTCTACACTAACTCTTGCAAACCTATCTGTATGTGCAGAAAACCAGGCTTCTGTGTAGGGTCTGAAACGATAACCCAATGCAAACTTGTGGGTGCCCATTAAACTGCTGAGAAATCAGTGAGTGAAAATGGAGAGCTCATACAAACCTCTGTTTCTTGCAATTCAGGAAATGTGATGTTCAAAGACTTGTGATGAAGCTCTCCGCAAATAACAAGGGTCATGTATCAACAATTGACATTAGCAGCTCCATCTTTTCCTCTTACATGAGGATCGAACTGGAGTAGGAGTGTGGAGAGAGGTGCACATGCTGCATTTGAAGGCTTAAGAATCCGCTGTGTCTCTGCTCCGGTATTGCTTTCTATGTTAACCAGCTCCCAGGGCCTGGTCTTTGATTCCGGATGCCAGGGTGGTGGCAATGGAACACTGGGAGATGGATTGCCTGTGTGACTAAACACGGCATGTAGAGTTGAGGTTTAAACGAAAGCCTACTTCTCCATCAGCTTGTCTGTTTGCCTGGACCTCCGGGGCTTCTTGTTAGTGGAAGAGGTGCCGCTGTGGGAGCTGCGGTGCCTCTTGTGTTGCACGACCTGCTTGGGTGTGAAAAGCCTTTTGAGGAACATGAAAGCTAGCATGAAAGGAAGAGCGAGAACCGCAGCGGCCAAAAACCAAATGGACTCCTTCGTGACGAAATGCGACACAAACTCGTACTGCTCCAATAGCTCCTTCAAGTAGCTCTGCACTTGCTCGTGGTAGTTGTTGGCGGCTGTGAGAGCTTGGCGGTAGTGCGGGCCTGCTAAGGTGTTCACTCGCTCCAAATGGGGAGCTGTAAAAGTGGAAACCTTTTCGACGTAGGGCTTGCTCTTCTCCTTCGCAGACTGCAATGAAGCCAATGCCAAGTTATGACCTTAAAGCATGCATTGAACTAGATAAAAATAATCAGCACAATAAAAACAGGATTAAGTGCTGATACAATGAAGACTCGCACCTCCACGTAGGGATTGAGAGCCTTCTGGACTGTCTCCACATGTGGAGCAATATACTTGCGAGATTGGATGCCCGTCTTCTTCACAGTTTCAAGGTGAGGAGCAACAGCCTCAGTGAGCTGCTGCCATGTCTGTCTAATCACAGGGTTCACTTTGGTCTGGAAAGTTTCGAGATGGGGCTTGATGAATTCGTGGGCATCAGCAGCTTTGGAAGACGCTGATTTATGGAGGTTCTTCACCACAGGCTCTCCGTGAGTAGACCAATGAGAGGAGGCAGTTTTCTGGAGAGTCTCAGCGTGAGTGGAAGCCCATGAAGGCAACCACGCCTGGTGAAGCTCATCGAGCTTCTTCGACTTCTCTTCTGCTTCGGTTTTTGCCTTCAACATGGCAGCCTCGGCGATCTGGAGACCGCGCTCAGCCCTCTGGAGACGGATCCTCTGGTCTTCCAACGACTTGATGACTTTCTCCTTGTCCGTCATGAGCAAAGTTGCAGTCTCTTCTTGAGACTTTGCCTTTTCTGCATGTAATCGTGCCTCCTCTCTAAGCCTGCGGGACTCCTCTTGGAGAGCCTGTAACTGGTCCTGCAATTCATGCGCCTTCGACTCAGCTGTCTGTATCTTCTGTTGCATGAGCGCATGGTCTTGGGATTCATCCTTGTGCGAGCGTAGGTTCTTCAACTCCCGCTCCAATTCGCTGATCTTCAACTCCTTGTCGGTCAAACTCGCCTCCTTAGACTTCAAATCCTTCTCGAGAAGGAGGAGCTCAGATTTCAGAGAAACAATTTCGTTACCATTCTCTTCTGAAGGGGAAATACCATCGTCTGCCCCAACAACTGACCCGATGCTAACAATCAAGCCGAAGAGTACGATCATCACGAGGGATCTTGGGATCGCCATCTTCAACCCCTTCACAGACATCTCAATGGAATCCAAAAACTTAAACGGAGCGCTATGCTCCTAATTTCGACCCACTGCATAGAGATCAGGGCAATTTCAGCACCACAAAACCACTGCAAACAAGAGCCACTCCTCCAAATCGCAAAACACCAGGCTGCAAAAACCCACTCCCCAACTTCGAGAGATTTTTACATCGGGACCAACAACAAACCAACAAGTCAACAATCAAAACAAAGTTTCTTGAGAGGAGGGAAACATCTCAACACGCTCACCCCAAGTAAAATATCGAATCGTCACGCGAGCAACACATTCTCAACACAGTCTCAACTACATCGAACGAAATATTAAAAAATATATAAATACTTAGTGAAGGGAAAGGCTTCACCTTGATCCAATCAGCCCCAGAACCAGATGAGCAAGCTCCAGCAATCGCATCCAAAAGCAGCTGGATATCCCGCAGCACTCAAAACCAAGACGTGGGTCCTGTTTCTGAAGCCACAGCAACAACAGAAACCTGGCGAAGGAGAGCTTCGAGCAGCTCTAGCTCTACGCGAAGGGGGAAAAGACCCTGCGAATGCGGGTGAAAGCCCTACAGCGAGAAGCAGCGCGCAAGCAGGCCGTCGATGCAGATCTAGACATGGGGTGATCTGAGGGCTGGCGGCAGGTAGGCGGGACCGATCTGGAGGCGTGCAATGCCGACTTAAATGGGGCATATGTGAGGAGCTTACGGGAAGAATGCTGCAGAGTTTGAGGTCAGATTCATGCGGCACTTGTCCACTTCCGCCTGCTCGTCATGCCACCGACGCTGCTGCTTCACTCTCCTGGTTTTCATCTCGTTTACTTTTCACTCTTACATGCGTTGTTTGTTTGTTTTGTATTTTTTGTTTTTCCCAATAGCAGGCATGGGTACCCATGTGCTAGTTTCATCCTGAAAGGTGGGGATTTCACTGGTAGGACTTGAATTGTTTATGTTTTTGGCCCAATTTGTGAGCGTTTCTCTGGTACCACTTGCCATTTTTGGGTGGTTCGAGGTCATCTTGGACCTGGATATGAGTCTTTTGAATGGGGTTGAGTTGTAGAAAAGTCTTCTACCTTGACTGTTTGGCAGATTTTTACAGCGGGCCGAGACTTCAACCAAATAGTAGAGACCACGAGGTATTTTTTAGTCAAATTCAAAGGTCGTGAGTACAAGTTCTGATTATGCGAAAACAATACTCTCTCTCAATTGATCGTTTTTCAACTACTCACATAGTGCAATTCAATTCCATCCTAAAAATAACAGCAATTCTCTTTGTACAGTTGTCGAAGAACTTAAGTTTCAAAAGACTTAGAGGGTTAGAATCATTTGATGGTTGACATGACTTTGAATTGGGAGTCAAAACCATCACCAAGAACAATTTCAATGTCTACTTTTTCACTCAACTGTACTTTCATGTCCACAAGCTTATGGAAGGTCTTGCTATGTATGCTTTTAGAACATCTGTTATGAATCTCTGTATCTCAACTGAATACAAAGATGAGTACTGAAAATGTTCCATAAACTCTTTGGAACATCTCTATGTTTTACGTGATGTACCAAGGTTGGGTAATAGATTGTATTAGAAATAAACCAGTAAAGAATCAGACTGCTCAAAGCACTCATGTATTTGGCTTCTTTGATCGTCCGTTGCATGAAAGAGTGCCCCCTTGTAGATAATATAAAAACATCTTCAAAAAATCTTCAAGTATTCTTTCACAGATCCTGCTGAAAGTTTCTTCAAGCTCCGAGAAAATATAAGTGTGAATTTTGGCTGTTAGACTCGTCAGCACAAGACAAAGGGAAAGGTTGTCTATTGAATTAATATTCACAAAACTCAGGGTTTCTGAATGAGTCGGAGACATCGGAGACAAATACTCGGTGCAATGGATAGTTTTGCTTAAATGTAACAGAAGTTGCGGATGATCAATGAAGGGTCTCAAAGAATTTTTCCTGCGGAGCTAACTGAATAAATGAAGTCTAAAATATGAACCAGGATCTATAAATCTTTGACTACAACTAACGTTACAGGTTTCCTGCTCAGATACATTTGGATTCTCCAGACACCATAAATATACAGGTTCTGACCACTCAAATCTACATCGACTGGCTATTCACGAGTATTTGGCCTCGTCATCCCTGAGGTGTTGCAAAATAAAATAGAATGATAGACGAATATTCTATCAAATCTATCATCACATCATGGATGAAGGGCTTCAAGTTAGAAACCAGCAACGTCATGCACCAGAGTGCTTATAAGAGAGACAACTGCGTCACAGAAATATGGAGTATCTGATCATGATACTTGATTCAGCCTCCTTTGAAACTACTACTCGCCTCCAAGATGCGATATTGCTCCTTGGACTGCTTCTCCTTCTTGTGCTTCTCCTTAAACTTGATTAATGTGTACCAGACACCACCTAATGTGTTGAATAAAACGCCCAAAAAGATAAAGATGGTGCCCTTAACTCCGCCAAAGACGAAAAACCCCAGAACCTGTAGTCGACACATCAGATACACTTGTCAGCTCTCCAGAAGCTGTGTTCTGAACATTTGAGATTACACGCATAGATTTATTCGGATTTTGAGTGGTAAAGTATATTGACGGTACTTTGAGACAACAAAAAAATGAATCTTTTTGAGAAAAACACAGATGGTACAGGAAGACATGTTGGCATCGCAGGAGGACGAACAAACAGAACAAATTTCACAACAAAACTGGTTTCTACGTGAATAGAAGACTAACCGTGCCCAAAACACTCCTTAAAGTGCCCACAATGGTTGTCGTGAGTGCCGAATTGCAGAGGGTGCATAGAAACAAGCAGTAATTTAACAATGAACCCATGAGTAAAGATACAAGCAGCAGAGGTAGGAATGCAAGAGACTCCCGTGATTGACTTCTCATGCTCTCAAATGAATCCCAAACCTCCCCTGTGCCTAATATGATGATGAGTAACACCGGTAACGAGAGTATTCCGTTGTACAAAAGCAGTTCCATTGAATTGAACCCTGCATAGTAGTGATGACAATACATGAGCAGATGCGGTATGAGAAGCCTAATCCTCTCACTTATAGACCGAGGTCATAAAAACAAATTCAGATTTGCTCAAGCAGCACTACATCCTCATTGGGAATATATTGAGACACATTCCGACACATAACAATTCGTTAACATGTACATAAACTTGAAGACAATAAATCAGTGACCTTTCTCGGTGCCAGTTCTCTCTACTAAAAGCAAGTAACTGGTTTGCAAAGCGCAGCTAATGAGTGCCGCAGAGTAGCCACTCAAATCGAAACTTAAATCGCCAAAGCCAGCCATTATGCAACCTGTGCAGGGAAAATTTACTCAGTCAATAAACTCCTAAGAGTGTCCTTCAATACAAAAACAATCAACGTCAAATATCTATCTTCTGCTGAGATCATATAAATAAAACGCAAGCTATCCTGCCTCATAAGCTACAAGGTTTCAGCTTTCTTCAAGAAAGAAATTAGTAACAAAAGTGAGTAGCTAAAGAAATCGGCTGCCGAATCTAACCTGACACGACAGTAAGCACGGACAACGTAATCTGCTTGGAAGGAATGCCACCACCCATGAAAGATTTACCCACCAATACCATTACTGGTGTCAATCGCTTCAAGACATGATACACGGGAATACTCAAGGCCCTCACCGCTGCTAAAGCAAACCCAACGTTTGTGTTGTAAAAAAAAACAACAGGCAGAAGTGCTTTAGCAGCTTTCATGTGCAATGGCTGTACAGTTGTCAGGCCCCAAGCTTTAAATGCGTAGACAATCACAATAGATGCAACCATTTGTAGTGCAAGGAACGAGTTTGGATAAGGCCATTGTATAAGAACTGCCTGTATCACAAGGAAAAATGATTTCATAAACCTTCGCAGTCATCCCAAACAATAGATGTCTGATTAAGTATCTATTTGATCCAATTCCTCAGTAAAATATGGAACCTACTGAAAATCCTGCACCGTTTACGTCGAATGTTATAAGAAATCACCACACGCAAAGAGCATTAAAATGTGTCCAATGTGTACCTTATTGACAAATCCCATAAGTAGTCCTATTAAGCCATAAGCGGTAGCAGAAGCAGCACTCATTATTTGCTGGGAATACAATGACCTAATGTGGTCGGCATTCTCGTGCAGTGGCACGTCTTTCGCTTCCACATCCCGAAATCGCATCCTCTCTCCTTCGATTTCTGAGAACCAGCAAAAGAAACAAACAAAACAATTTAAACAATAAATAAATAAAACTCCACAACTGTACTAATCCGATGACTTCAAACATTCCTCTCCACCTTTCAAAACTCTGACCGGAAATAGCACATGGAAAATCTAACTACTCACTGACACTTCCAACCGCTGAAGAGATACTAATTTCTATATTACATCCTAGCAACTGGTCCCATCAAATAACAAACACAAGCTGGCAGGTTTAGGTAACAGCGAAGTCAAGCTCATATAATGTGTGGCAAGTTTGGTGCAACTACAATACGGACCTGAGGAAGCAGATTTCCGCGAAACTCTCTGCAAATCCATCTTAGATTGATCACCAAAAAGTGGTATCCAGAATTTTAAGCAAGCGATGAGTTAAGCGAAGCACGTCACGAGTAAAAGCGCCTCATGACTTGAGACAAAAGAGTAGCGGTTTCCAAGGACACGGTATTTCCAACTGCAGCACCTGGAACAAAATCATTTTACACCTAGAATCTCCGGCAGATTCATCTTCACGAAAGAGATGCATGACGTCATGTTGGCATTGAAAAGAGTCTGGATTCAACGACTCGCTAGTTGGTCAATGCATCGTTAGAAAGCCCAGTCATGCCTTGGAAGAAGCTCCCAAATCCAGGATTCGAAACTCCAAGCTGACTGGAAGACAAACATTGTTCATTGTCGGATGCCAAGAAGGTCCACAGCAGTTACAGTAACGGATGTCTAAAGCTCCACCAAGACACCGCAAAAAAACTGGACATAGGCATTCGAGGATCCCCAAGCTCCATCACACGAGTGAAACACTTACAACTACGTCAACGGGAAACCCAAAACCCCTCCATGCAACATCTCTTTTCCAACATAGCACCAGAATACGCGCCGTCGAAGACAACCTCAGACTATCTACCAGCTTCATCAACGTTCGCATAACTCCCTCATTCCATTCTCCTTTTCCAGAAGATCAGTAGCAAAACACAATTCAGTGCAAAACTTCCAATGCCAACACTCAGCACCGCTGGAACCGCCGCAACTGGCTTCCATAAAGAAGCCTTCTCCCTGCTCAATGTCCTTGCCTTCACGCTGACATGTTCACGAGACGAAACCACCCACCCTCAGAATCTCTACACTGGAGTAAATTAGACACAACACATTTATCAAAACCCAGAACCCAAAATATACACAAGAAATCTCAGCATCCTGAACCCAAAACCTGAGCTAAAATTCGACGATTTCATTACCAAGAGCACAATTCAGAGCTTACCCTGCAGTCACTCACCTTCGGCAACCATCTCGTAAACTCGCCGATGCGAAAACTTAACAAACTCCACGTCCGGGCTGCTATACCCTTTAAAGATAAAAATCAGAAACAAAATCTCCAGATTTTGCAATCGGCGTGTGATCCAAGACTTTTTGCAAAAGTAGCAAAACGGATCGCCATTGGAAGAAAATCATATTCCAACTCTAGAACATGTGGTTGCACAAAGAAAATCCCACGTGATAGTAAAGCTGCACCGATACTAACTACGCCTCTACGGTACTGGATCTGACTCACAATAAAAGGCAATCCTCCAATCGCAAGGACAGAGCCCAAGCACTACAAAATCAAGTCTGCACTCACGACCCCGAGTTCGCACCCGCACCACTGTAGAAACCACAATTCAATTCGCCTGGATATGCGAACACGAGCTCAACAACCACACGACACTGAATCCCTCAACAAAGAAGCTCGAAGCGCAAAACTAGCGGCTCGAATTCAAACGCTCAGCGACCAATCCAATGGATCTGAATTAAACCCTAGCCAGGCGAGTCCCACTTCACGAGGGGCTCCAAACGAAAGCTGTACAGTGGAGGTGAAGCGTTCCTAAGCGAAATAGACACCTCGCGAGAATTGGGTTCGTTTCCAAATTGCCTCGGAGAGGCTACATCGAGCTCAGCACCATGCGGCGGACGCCACTTCTCGCAAATGGAGGCGCGCGCGACACCACTGCCTGCTCGGAGCGACCTCCCCCCCCGTCGGCATGACGACACGCTCACGTGTCCATACATCCATGGAATGACTTTCATTCGTTAACCGCGCTGCTGGATGTGTTTCATTCATCTTTCATCCTTCATCCTGAGCTTTTCTTCTCCACGTCTGTGCAATGCATCCATGGAGTGAAACTTACATATTTTGAATGTAGATCAAAATTTGTATGTATGATCTTTTTGTTGTCAATATGGTAAAATATGGTAAAATATTTTAATCTTGATTTTTTGTGTGTAGTATTCGTGTTTTGTTGTTGATTACTTCTTATAGATTATGTTCTAAGAAAGTGCATGAAGAATTTAATTGTGATATTGGATTTTTTGACTTGTAAATGACAATAAATAAATAAATAAACAAATAATAAAAACTGAAAACGATGAAATTAATTATTATTTTTATTATTTTTATTATTTAATTTATTATGTAATATTTATGAATTTGTGATGAAAATAATAATGAAATCATTGTAAACTTTGTTTTTTTGTTTTTTTGTTTTTTTTTTTTTTGAAAGAGTCCAACACTTGAAAAGTTCATTTTCTACACAACATTTCAATATTCGTTTTTGAGGGGTTTGAAAAATATGAGGCCTATTCATTATTTGTTATATCTAAATACCTAAGGTCATCAATAGAAATTTTGTTTTAAATCAATAATTCCTAATACTGTCATAGTGGAATACATAATGAATCCAATTGTAAATAAGATTGAATAATTCTAAAATGGGTGATGACTTTTCTATGGATGAAACAAATACTTCCAATACCGTGTTGCTCATACTATCCACAAGAAGCTTTACCGTTATTTTGTTTCCATATTCTATTCAACATCATATGTTTCTTTCTTTTTTATTTACACCCTAAGAAGCAGTTAGAAAGCTGCTAGTTGTGTGATTAAATTATTGTTGTGTACTATGCTTGTACCTTGTGCTCTTTGAAACGGATGGATACCTTCTGTGTGAAAAATATTAAAATTAAAAAAGAAGGAGAAAAAATTAAAAAAATTAAAAATTAAAAATTAAAAAATGCTCCATTGAATCTTTATATTCTGATCTATACTTTTAAAAAAGATATTATACTTTTAGATTCAAGCAGTTAATATATTGTAACATAATTTTTTAAAACACACTGTAATGAATTTGGATTGCAATATAATATTAACTTGTATATATATATATATATATATATATACAGATCAATTTTTAATATTTACTTATTTTCCTAGATATTTCACAATAGCAGGTTTTATTATTTAAAGTTAACTAAGTTTTGTTTGTTTATTGTAAAAACTCTTGAAAATAATGTTTATATTTTAGATGTTTTGAAGCTTGTACCTTAATAGAAAAATATATTATATTCTTTAATGTAACTATTCAGTGTAACAAAATGTTATCAAATCATATGATGTTAAAGTATATGTGAGCTACAAAAATTAATTATTTAATAAATTTTATAATAAAAATATTTATTCTAAATCTTAAACTACATAACTTTAAATTTATGTATGTTTATATTGGCTTATTAATTGATAGACTTATTTTATAGCTATTTATAAAAATATTTGATTTTACTATTTTATATTTATATTAATAGAATCAATTAAATTTTTTATATATGTTTGAAAAAATTTTGAACTTTAAAATTTTAAGATTAAGATATGTATAAAAATAAAATTATTCTTATTTGACATTAAAGTATCTAAATTAGTATGTATACATGACTAGATTGTCAAGAGAGTATTAATAGTGCTATAATGTGTTTTTTCTTTTATAAATTCTGCTAGCATTAAAACACTTACAAAAGTTAATTATGACAGAATAATATGATTCAATAATCTTTTGCACAAAAAAGTTATATTTTAATATGTAAAAAAGATTCTACACATTTATTAGCACCTAATTAAGAAGTAACAAAGCTTAAATATGCATAACAATTGTTATAATTTGTAGACAATAAAAATTATGATAATAAATCATATTCTTTAATTTTATCATCTTTTAATGATGTTGAAGTTTAATAATAAGTACAACTTAGGAAAATGATAAAATTTTCATTAATAATTATATATGTATATATATATATTTCATGAGGCTAATGGTAATTTGACTATTGACAAAGGATTATGAAGTTATTATTTTATAATTATCTGTTTAATAACAATAAAATATCAATAGAACTTAAAATCATTTTGATAATGCAATCTAGGATATTGAATTTTTTTTGCATTATAATATTTAAATTTTAGAGATAGGATTTTTATTTTAAAATTATATTTTTTGATTATTAAGATTAATTATTCTAAAATTTAAGCTCTAAAGTATTATTAAAAATATAATAAGAAAACATAATTATCATATTAATACAATAGTAAACAATCAAAATATATAATTGTTCTTAAATTAGAGCATATAAAATAATAAAAATTATATATTTTAATAAAAAATAAAAATATATTCATTTAAAACTAGAGCATCTACAACTTTGAGCTAACAAATCAACCATTTCAATTGACATTACTTTTCTTGATGAAGTTCAATCAACTATGTCAACAAATCATCTTGTTTTAAATATTAAAATAACCTTTATAATAAATCTGGAAAATTTGATTTTAAAGATGATTTTTTTTTATTATGAAGGTTATTTATATATTCTAGAAGATCCAATATAATTATATAAACTTCAAGCATGACATGACTTCTAAGCAACATAACATTTTAGATAAAATAAAACTTTAAAATTTATTTCAAGAGGTTTTTGGTGGTCTCAAATATAGAAAGATATCAAAGCATTTGTATAATTTTGTCACACTTGTTTTCAAGCAAAGACTCTACATCATCAACCCTACAGACTTTTTCAACTATTGTCTATTTCAAAACAATCTTAGTTATTTGTTTCAATGGATTTTATTACAAATCTTCTAGTTTCAAATTCTTATGGCTCTATTTTGTGATGGTGGATTATCTAACCAAAATTACATATTTTATATCTTGTATAAAACCTATTATATATGAAAAAATAATTGATTTTTTAAAAATAAAATTTATTGATATAATAGACTTTTAAGTGATATTATATTTAATTAAGGATCCTTAATTGTTTTGAAATAGACAATTGTTTTGATCCTTGATTTAAGTGATAATTGTTTTGACATTAGCAAATTTTTTATATAATAATATGTTATATTTTTTAATTCAAAAAATATTATTTCTTTATTAATTATAGATATCATTTATAATTTGATATTTTTGACTTTTTAAAAGTTAAAAATTTAATAGTAGAGGATTTTACCAATAGATTAGCAAAGCTTTAGTCAACAATGAAGATACATTAAAGAAGGCCAAAGAATAATAAAAAATTAATTCAAATATTCTTTAAAAAATAAAAAATAAAAAAATATAAATTTGGTGATATAATATGGTTACTTTGTCATTATATTAAGGCTAATTAATCTAATAATAAATTAGATTATTAAAAGCTTGACTTATTTATTATTCAAAAAAATAAATAAATCTAGTTGCATATAGATTATAATTATTTCAATTAATGAAGATTTATTATATATTTCATATATTTCTTGTTAAATCTTATATTACAATGAATATATTGGAAAGAAAAAAGTCACTACCACCTCTTATTAAAATACACAAAAATCTAGAGTTTGAAGTAGAAAAAGTCTTGGATTCAAGGCAATGCTAAAATAAATTGGAATATCTTATACATTGGTACAAATATGATATTAATAGATATATGGAGAAGTTTTGTGAATATCTTGTAAATGCATCTAAACTTAATTTTGCTTTGTATCAACAACATCTATTAAAATCAAGGACCAACTATTAACAATAAGATATTATAAATCAAGAAGAAACAAGTTTAAGTATTAACTATCTTTATAAAGATAGTGAACGAATATTTAATAACTTTATTTCAAAAGTTTTTATTTGTAAAATTATTAAATAAAGTATTTAAATGTTTATAACATTAAAATCAAAATAAAGATCTTTAAGAGAGATATGTCTTTTCTTAAAAACAGAACAAGACATAATATGTATGGCATAATAATTTTGAAAGAGAATCTTAATACTTAGTAGTACTATTAGAGATATATATTAGACTTGATGGCATACAAAATATACTATTTGAATGTAGTTATGAAGGCTACAATAATAATTAAACAATTGAATGATTTTTCTTATCCTATTATGGCATATTATTAATAGTTTAAGAAATCTATTAGCAACCTATGTGCAAAACATAGATTAAAATTTATTGCTAATATTATTTAATAAATCCTATATTTTATCAATTTATAAAATAATTTTATCAATTTATAAAATAATTTTATCAATTTATAATATAATTTAATCAATTTTTATAAAATTTATTTTTAAAAGTGAAGATAATCTAATAGATGCATATATTTTTTAAATAAATAAAAATACATAGAAGTACATAAAAATATATTGGATAGATAACATCTTCTTAAGAAACTTCAAAGAAGGTCTTTACATGCAAATTAGATTATTAGATTTCAATAGATATGCTATGTAGCTATTGAAACTTCTTCTATAAGTTTTTATACTTCTAAAATATTGCATTCGAAGCTATTTACAACTTGATGTTTGATTCACAATTCTTATGGTTTTTAAGAAGCTTCTATAAGGCCTTTTTGGTAGCTAATATATATAGAAGCAAGAATGAGGCCATCCTTAGTCTTGTCAATGCTTTTTTTTAATTCTAATTTTGATTCAAGATTAGTTAGTTTCTTTGTATTTGGCAATAGCTAGTTATCAAGGACACAAATTGAAAGAAGATGCATAAATCAATAAAATTTGTATCAAAGGAAAGCAATAAAATAAAAACATGTGTGACTAACTTGTTGACCAAGTTTCTAACTTGCCAATCAACTATAGATATGAATAAAGATAAAACTATGTCTATGAAGCTTCTAGAAAGCTTTTTTATAAGATATTATCAAATTAATCTACTTTTATCTATTTCTATCTATCCATGTTAATTAAATAATTATTAAAATAAATCTTATGTCTATGAGATTATCTTTCTTTTTAAAAATAAGTTCTATAAGGAGTGATGTTGTATTATGTGTTGTCTTATTTAGAAATGCACCGGACACCTGGCTATAGAAGGTGAAGTTATGATTTATAAGTTTGTAAAAAATCCTAATAGGTTTCACCCATATAAAAAGAATGCAATTTGAATTTTAATTCAAAAATACTTAAAGCTAAAATAAAATGCTCAAAAATACTCTTCTTGATAACCTCAACTATATGCAAATTCCAATTGCCTTGTTACTTTTACAATTAGGCAACTTTGATTTTTCTTTACAAGCCTTAACTCTAGTGAGTGAGCTTTAGTAAGTTTTAATTCTTAATTTGATTGTCCACTTGATGTAAAATTTTTCACACAAATGCCACTATAAGTCTTTAATATGCTCAAAATATTTCAATGCAACTCAACTTACATATTGTGGAAAAACATCTAAAAACCACATTAATGTTATTGAGTTGCCAACTTGAAAGTTGATGCAAATGTTCCAATAGTGATTTATCATTCTCCAATTATTAACTTCAATTCAAACTTGGTATATAGCTTAATCTCTAAGTCCTTTAATACTATACTAGATTTCACCTTGTTTCAACTAATAGATCTCTAAATATTTCAAAAATCCTAAACAACTTCAAACTGCCCACTTCTGGTACTTTCTCACACTAATGATTGAATATCTTTCAATTATATAGTTAAATTATCACAAAATTTCATATACTTTTAGTACATTTAATCAACCATATATTATCAAATTTTTAACTATAGATGTTATACCAATTGCACACACTAGTCAAGGGTGCTAGTCCTAATTTTATTGCATAAAATCCAAATCACCAATACAAACCTTGATTTTGAACACTGATTGCAAAATCATCCCAAAACCTACCAAAACAAATCTTATGCTTTTAGAATGAACATAAATCTAGTTCTCAAATCCTAATTACCAATCTTTAAATAACTTGATACTTTGCCCTCGATAGCCATTTTAATAGCTAGAAGTCTGATTTTGATCCTGTCCCATAAATGATTAATCCTTGAGTATTAATTCAACATACTTTGGAGATTTTTAAGCCTAATCCTATCTTCAACTTAACCATATTATCAACCATGCTAGTTATTTATCTCTTCTATCCTATTTTTATTAATTTATGGTTTTTTAAAAATAATAAAAGAATTTCTACAATCTAGAAGAAAAAATTAATAACTAATTCTTATCTACTAGCTATTAAGACAAGAAAATAATCTAAGAAGCTTTTATATAACCTTTCTTAAATATCTTGAGTTTCTACTAAACCAAGATAATTGAATATTAATTAAAAAATTATTCTTATTTAAATTTTTACCATATAAATCTATTATAACATAATAATGGTGATTACATTTTGAAGAAGTCTAAGATATACCAAATTTTACTTGAAACATACTCTAATCTTTATTCCCTTTAAAGATAATTGATAGGTCCTTTCAACCATCAATAGTATCTCATACTAGGGCAGGAGGGCAATCTTGATATTTGATTATTATTGAGGCTTTTATAACTTCCATCAAAGAAAAGATTTGAAATACTATCAAAAGTAGTTCCTATCTTTAAAAGTATTATCAAACATCAAGAGTCTCTTCTAAGGTTGTGATATCAAACACGTTGTATTTCACCATCAATTCAAGGAAGAACATGTCATTTTTGAGGATCTTCATCTCTATTCTGTCATTGTTGTGTAATAACACAGCCATTAGGTGAAAGAAAAAAAGAATGATTATATTATAGAGGAGTTCAAATGGAAATATTTTAACAAATTATCTTAGAAATATAGATAATAGATAAAAAAGTAGTAAAAATTAAAAGATATTAATGTTACCTATTCATAGAAGAGGTTTCTATTTATTTGAATGGCCATAAATAAAGTAAAATAAAATAGATTAGAAAAAATAATAATATAGGCATCATTAAGAAGGAGTTAAGAATAGGTTTTAGTAAAATTTACTTCAAAATTTCTAGAGTTGATATCCACAGAGGATAGGTTGTAAACCTAGGTCAAAATCAGACTCTAAGATATAAAACTATATATTTATGACAGGTGGAAAGTTCTTTTGTAAATCAAAGAATTAGAATAGAAAGCAAACTTAAGAAAATTTGTTTGAACATTAATTTTGAGTGATTTGGATAGAAATTGGTTTTATAAGAGCTTTGTAAAATTAGGATTGATTTGGGTGATATTGAGTTTTGTAAAATAAAGAGATATTTATATTTTTGAGTATTTTTTGAATTTAATTATAGATCTATAGATGAAAATTTATAGATTTGTGTTTGTAATTGTAATTAATATATGTTATAATTTTTAGCTTGATCAAACGGTTTAATTAAAAGTTCTTGAAGTTCAAGTAGGTCAGGGTATTAGAAGTTTGGTTTTGAAGGTTAGTGAGGGTTTCTAAGATAGTTAGTAATCTACTAGTTGGATTGAAGTGAGAATTATTTGTATAGATAGTAGACTTGATTTTCTATGAGTGTGTGAATTTTAAAAACAATTGAATGATGCAAAAAATAGATATTTATTTTGAAAGATTATTATCAAGGTTGGAAAAGGAAGATGGCCTATATCCAAGTAGAATTTTGAGCTTAACTTCTATTTGGTAGGTTGAATTTCCTTTAATTTTTTTTTGCATGTTGTCAACTTAATTATTAAAAGGTATGCAAAATTTTGGCTAAGATCAATGGTTAGATCATCAAATATTGTAGATTCAATCTGCTGTAGGATTTGTTAGGATTTGACTAGGATTTGACTAAGATTTGATTAACATTTATTAAGATTTATGTAGGATTTATTTAGGATTTAGGATTTGACTAGGATTTGATTAAGATTTAAGATTTGATTATAATTTGACTAAGATTTGATTAAAATTTGATTAAAATTTGATTAGAATTTGACTAAGATTTGATTAGGATTTGATTAGGTTTTGACTAGAAATTGATTAGGATTTGAATAAGATTTGATTAGAATTTAAATAATATTTGATTAGGATTTGATTAAGATTTGATTAGAATTTGATTAAAACTTGACTAAGATTTGACTATAATTTAATTAAGATTTGATTAGTATTTGAATATGATTTGATTAGAATTTGAATGGAATTTGATTAAAATTTGATTAAGATTTGATTAGAATTTGATTAGGATTTGAGTAGGATTTAATTAGGATTTAACTAAAATTTTATTAGAATTTGATTATAATTTTTATTTTTTAGTATTTTAAAAAGATTTCTATTTTAGTATTTTTTTGGATTTATATTAATATTTCTTTAAGATTTTTTAAGTATTTCTTTATGACTTTTTAAAAAGTTCTTTAGGATTTTTTTTGAATTCTTTTATAATTAATTAAAAATCTAATTGAATTTTTTTAATAGTTGAGCATACTTCTTATTTTTTAATTATAATTTTTATATAATTCTATTAGAGGTGTTAAGACTTGTTGTTGCTATTTTTCTTTTATCTTCCACAATCAGGTGCGTAGTGCATTCTCAAGTAAGACTTCACATAATACGACATTGTCTTGAAGGTTGTGATAGTCATAATATTCCATCTAGTAAATTAGCAAAGAATAGCTCTTAAGTTTAATTTTTTGATTATTGATTCTCCATATTTTTGGCACTAGAAAATTCAAGGAGATAGCAAACAATGATACAACATAGAATAAAATTTCTATTAAACTTGTTTTTTTTATAGCAAAGATTTTTTTAATTCTTTATCTTAGTTTTGATGGATGTTATTAATGAAATACATTGATTTTAGCTAATGCATTTGCTAAATTCCTTGATGGCTCTTATGTATGTTCACTAATATCATATTTATGCCAATGTACAAAATATTTCAATTGATTTTGACGCCATCTTAAATCTAAGACCTCTTCCACCTCAAATTCTTCATTATTATCCATTTTTATAAAAGGCAATGGCATTTGTCTTCTTCTTTGTATATCCATTGTCTTGTATAACTCGAATAGTAACATCTAGAATACAAGATGGATCTTTATAGATTTTGGTAGATATAATCAATAAGCAACTGGAATGATTTATTCACAAATAAAAAATGGTCCAAGCTTACAATAATCTAGCTTGTCATAAAGACAAATAGTCTTGATATTACAACAAAGTAACCATATCTTATTGTCCATGTAGAATTGAAGTTGTTTCTTATGATAGACATTTACATTGGTCTTTTGTTGTTCTTTAGTTTTTTTTTAATTGTGCCTTCATTATTGCATGTAGATTTGACAATTGATTTGCCAAATTTCCTATTGCAAGATTATCAATTTTTAACAAGTCAAAAGTATTAAGTCATGGATAACAACCATAATTGGCAAAAAATAGAGTTTGTTAAATAGAAAAATATATCAAATTATTATAAGAAATTTTTTTTTAATGATAAAAGAATTGTTCAATCATCTTGATGATAGTTAATGATACACTTCAAATATTGCTCTAAAACTTGATTTATCCATTTTATTTGTCCATCAATTTGAGGATGGAAATCAAAAGATAGTTTTATATCTATCTTCAATATTTTGAAAAGGATTTTCTAAAATCTTGATACAAATTATATCCTTCTATTTGATATAATATCTCTTGATAATCCATGATAGCAATAGATATTGTCAAGAAAGAGTTTAGTTGTTTTTTCACATATGATAGATTTTGTACACATTACAAAATGTGCCATCTTGGTGAAACAATCTACAATCACAAATATAGAATCATATGAATTTGAATTTAAAAGATTTATGATAAAATCCATAAAAATAAAAGACTAAGATTGTATTAATATAGGTAATAGTTGGAGAAGTTTATAAGGTCAATTGCAAGGAATTTTTGATCTTGAATAAATATCACATGATTGTACAAACTCTTTAATAATCTTTTACATGTGAAGCCACAAAAAATCTCTTGATATTAGCTCCAAAATCTTATTATATCCAAAGTATCATGCTACAAAAAAGTTGTAACAAGCTTCAAGAGCACATAGTTGTGCTTCATCTTTTAGAACATACAAGTATCTTTCAAAATAAAATAGATTGTTCTTGAATTTGAACTTTGAATTATTATAAGACTTAGAAAGATTCTTTTTAATATCATAAATAAAAAGGTCCAAGGACATATTTAATTGGACTTGCTTGAGAAAAGTTTAATCAACAATCAATATTGATTTTATTGCTCAAAGATGAAATTACTGCAACTTCAAGAAGATTATTTTTTGTTCATAAAAAGCTGCATCTTTTTCTTTTGGTATAAGATAAGAATATCTAAAAAAAAAATTAGATAGACCTTATTATTTTTTTGACTGATAAGTAATAATAAACTTAAATTTTGACAAAGACATGCTTCAACAAGCTTGACGATAATTCTATACATGTGCTTATATGAAATATTCAAGGTTTTTGTGATTTGTATACATGGTGATTTGATTAAAAGTATCTTTTGGATAGTGATACCATTCTTAAAAAGAATCCATAATCAGAAGAAGTTCTTTGTCCTTATAGGTTAAACGTGTAAGTGGAGCTGCAACTTAAAAAAAGCTCTTGATGATGATTCAGTAGTAATTGGCAAATATCAAAAAGCATTGCACATCTTTTATTATTTTTGAAATCTTCCAATCTATGATTGTCTAGATTTTTTTAGAATCTATTATAAGACCATCATTTAAAATCATATATTCTAAAAAGTTAACTTGAGTAGTATAAAATATACACTTTTCCATTTTGGCATATAATCATGTATCTCTAAGTTTTTGAAATACATAACAAATATATAATTTATGGTTTTTTACATTTTTAGAGTAGATTAAAATATTATTTAAATAACAAATATCAAAATTATTTAAGAACTTACAAAATAAATCATTCATGAGATGTTAAAAAGTAGTTGGTATATTCATGAGTCTAAAATATATAGTATTATATTCAAAGTATCTATATCTTATTTGAAATGCAATCTTCCATTCATCTTTTTATTTTTATTTTTATGTAGACTAGGTTGTACGTTCCTTGTAGATCTATTCTTATATAGATTTTAGCTTAATTCAATTGATCAAAAAGTATAGATATTAAAGATAGAGGATATCTATTTTTAATAGTAATCTTATTTAGCCCTTGATAATCTATACACATCAATAGTGGTCCATTTTTTTTCTTCACGAACAAGATAGGAGTTTCTACTAGAGATTTTGAATGGCATACAAAATTCTTGGCTAAATTCTCATCAATGTAGTCTTTAAGTTCAACCAAATTATTTTGTGATAAATTATAGATTGATTCAAATAGAGGTTGAATTCTCTATTTGAGATCAATTGAGCAATTATATAGATAATACTCTAGAAGAATATTTACATTCTTATTTTTAAAAATATCTTGATAATATTATTATTAGCTTAGAATGCCACTTGAAGTTTTTCTACCTTAAACAATGGGTGTAGCATAAATAGCAAAAAGTGATCATTTTTTTGCTACATGTATAAAAACTTTTGCACCTACAAGTATAGATTTTATTATATTAAACTTATGGTTTTTTACTTGATTAACAAGACTTTTAATAATGCTTTGAGAAAAATAAGATCTATAAATTATTTTAAATTTATTATGGTTAAAAAAATATAATCTTTGAATAGATTAGATTATATTAAAGATTACGTAATTATTATGACTATCTATTATTATATTTAATTATAAATATAAGATTTACTTTAATAATTATTTAATTAATATGGATAAATAAAAATAAATAAAAATAGATTAATTTGATAATATCTTATAGAATAACTTTCTAGAAGCTTCATAGATAAGATTTTACTTTTATACATGTCTATAGGTGATTGATAAATTAGAAACTTGGTCAATAAGTTAGTCATGTATTGCACATATTGGTAGCTTGTGGAATAAGCTAAAAATGTGGCACACATATAGAAAACTTGTTTTGTAAGTTTGGCATATATCTTGTAAATTAGACACATGTTAGAGGTCCTATAGAACACCGCCATATAGCTCTTAAATAGATAGTATATATATAAACAAGAATGAAGCCTTCTTCACTCTTATTAACTTGTTTCTTACTTCTAGTGTAATTCAAAAGTCTTTATATTTTCTAATCTTTGGCAATAGCTATTCTAGTTTCTACTTGAATACATATACTTTCTTAGTTTTATTTTGTTGCTTTCTTTTGATATAGATTTCACTGATTTATATATCTTCTTTTAATTTGTGTCTTTAATAAGTTAATAAAAGTGTATATATATAATATCAAAGCTTTGTCTTTTCTTCATTAAGATGGATTATCCCTTTCTCTTGATAAGACATAAGCATATTAAAAGTTGTGGATTATCTACTTCTAAATTAATATTATTTTTAGATTTTTTTTTAAAATTAAAATTAAATTTTTTTTCTTGAGTGTTTTATTTTATATTTTTTAAATAAGAATAAACACCTCCTTTTTTATTATATTATCATGACAAAGCTTGTTGAAATAAAGAGCATAATAACACAAATATAAAAATAAATGAGAGAGTTAATACTTGCAATGCATTAATTCAATGTACTACCGCAAAGAGCAATAAGATTAATAAGAAGTGAAGTATAAAGATGATTGGAGCTGCTTCAATATCTACACAAAGCTATACTACTTCACCTACAATAGAACATTGTTCAAGCATCAAAGAACTAAAAATTAATTTATTTGAGAAGTTTGTTAGCACAAGATCTAAATTTTAAGGATTCATCAATCAAATACAATTGGTAATTGAACTTCAACCTCAAAGTTATCTAATTTAAAGATCACAAGTGAGGTTTATTAAAATATTACTTTCAAATTCTACTTTATTGTGGTTTTCATCTTTTTTTGAATGATATAATCCAATATTAGATAATTTAAAGGTATTTTTAATAAAATTTTGATCTTTATATAGAGAATATGATGCAATTTTTATTACAACCAAGAAGATATATATCTTGCAATAAGACAATCAATTAATAGTATTATATGCTTCACAATTTTAATAATTAGTGACTGATATATTCCACTCATCAATCAATTTCTTTATAGATTACAAAATGAGGTAAAAAAATTGATGCTCAACTTATTCAATCCTTAGACATTGAATCAAGCAGTTGATTTTGTTGTAAAATTTGACAATTGGCTTTTTGAATTTTGATCTAAAAGTGGTACAAGAAAGCCTTAATATTATTAAATTTTAATGGCAACACCAACGTCTTCTTAATACATATATTTAAAAATAGAAGACATGTAAATTAATATAGTATATTTAAACCTCTTCTTGAACAAAAAAAGACTTGTTGTCATTAAGAAGGATTGTACTTATATTGTGGCAAACCTAAGCACATTATTCAATATTGTCCAAAGAAATGATTCAACTATAAAATGAAGAATACGATTATTTGAGAAGAGTACGTTTTAAAAAATGAGTTTGTTCAACTTCAATAGAGACTGTTGTCGTATGTAATGAAGTCTTGCTTGAAAATGCTCCGAGCACCTGGCTATAGAAGATAAAAAGAAAATACACAACAATAACTAGTCCTAACTTCTCTAATCAATCTCTACACAATCTTTAATCAAATTTTAATTAAATCCTAGTCAACCCTAATCATATCCAAACAAACTATAAAATAAATCCTAACAAATCCTAAAACAAATCCTAACTAAATCTTAATCAATCTTAATCAAATCTTAACAAATCCTAAAATAAATCTTAATTAAATTTTAGTCAACCCTGGTCAAATTCTTATAAGTTCTAAATAAATCCTAACTAATCCAAGTCAACCTTGATCAAATCCTAACAAACTCTAAAAGAAATCTTAATTAAATCCTCATCAAACCCTAACAAATCCTAAAACAGATCCTAATTAAATCCTAGTCAACCCTAGTCAAATTTTAACAAATCTTAAATAAATATTAAATCCTAATTATAACCCTAAATCCTAATCAAATCCTAATCAAGTCCTAAGCAATTTCTAAGGCAGTTTTATAACTTCAATAATTATTGATTAAACCGTTGTCGTGTTGTGACATAATTGTATGGTGAAACTATGACTAAAAATGATTTTTCAATTCATACTCTATTATCTTAGTTCAACAAGAATTCAACATATTTTAACAAGGTTTTTATGAAAGCCTCTTAGTTTATTTTCTTCACTTAATAGCTAGTAGATAAGAATTAGTTAGTAATTTTACCTTCTAGGCTATAGTAATTCTTTTACTGCCTTAGAAAGGCCATAAAATGATAAAAATATGGTAAAAAGAATAAATTAGTAGCATGATTGATACTAGGATTAAGTTGAGGATAGGGACAGGCTATAAAATCCCTAGGATAGGTTAGATTGATACCCGGGGATTGGCCATTTATAGGATAGGATTGAAATCAGACCTTTGGCTACTAAAATGGCTGCCTAGGACAAAGTACAAGGAATTTTGCAGATTGAGTTTTTGGATTGGATAGCTAGCTTGAGGCTTCTTCCAAGGACATTAAGCTTATTGCTATAGGATTTTAGATTACTTTGCAATCATTGTTGAAAGTCAGTATTTATATTGGTGTTTTGGATTTTATATAAGACAATGACAGCTTGCATTCTTGATTGATTCATACAATTCGTGTAGCATCTATAATTCAAAATTTGATATTATCTGGATTTTTGGGTGTGCTAAGTGTATACAAAAGTTTGTATTAATCTAATAATGCAATCAGGACATATTTGGGCTTTGATACAAAGGATTCTCGGAAGTTGGCAGTTTAGGATTGGATAGGATTTCTATGATAACTAAAGATCTACTAATTGGATCAATGTAATTTTTGGCGTAGTAATAGAAAACTTAGAGATCAAGCTACAAACCAAGTTTGAGCTGAAGTTAACGATTGAACAAGGAGAAATTACTACTAGAATTTCTGCATCAATTTTCAAGTTGGTGACCAAGTATCATCAGTGCGGTTTTTGGGCATTTTCTTACAATTTGTAAGTTGGACTAGGTTAAATTATTTTGAGCATGTAGAAGGCTTAAACTGACATTTGTGTACAAAATTTCTCACTAAGTGGACAGTTGGATTAAAAGTTATAGCTTGTCAAAGCTCATTGATTAGGATTAGAGCTTGCAAAGAAAAATTAAAAATTACTTAATTATAAAAAAAACGAGGCAATTGGGATATATGCATGGTTGATGTTACTAAGAGGAGTATTTTTAAATACTTTTGAATTAAAATTTGAATTATATTTTTTATATATGGATAAAATCTATTAAGGTTTTTTGATTATTAGCAAATACAGCTTTATCTTCTGCAACTAGGTGCCCGGTGCAGTCTCAAACAAGACAACATGTAATATGACACCATTGATCTTGCTTAAAAATTTATATACTTCTTAAAAACTAAATTAATAGCAAACACATAAAATTTAAAGAGGATCAAACTTACCAGCAAGAAATTCAACCCAAAATTTCAATCAAGTGTCGGCCGACCTTCTTCTCCTATCTTAATGCTCATTGTCCAATGCCAATATCTCTTTCTTATACTATTTAATTGCTTCCAAATTTCACATGCATGTAGGAAATTAAGTCTTTTATACATGCACATATTAATTTCATTCAAATCCAACTAGTAGATTGCTAGAAATCTTAGGAAACCTAACTGACCCTCAATTTCCAATTTTTGAGATCCCAGCTCATATAAACTTCAATAATTTTTGATTGAACTATTAGATCAATTTCGAATTCATAACACCCTAAAAATACTACTGTATGCACCAACCCACAAAATATCATCTATAAATCTATAATCGATCTCACAAAATGCTCAAAAAAATATAAATCTTAATATATTTCACAAAATCAGAGTCATCCAAAATCTACCCTAACTTTGCAAAGCCATTACAAAGTCATTACCAACTCAAATCACTTCCAACTATTGCTCAAAGAAATACCCTCTTATTTGCTCTCTAACATCACCTTCCAATCTACAAAAGGCCTTTGGACCCGCCATAGGCATGCAATTTTGTGCCTCAGGGTCTGATTTCAACCCGGCTCATAACCGGTCCTTTCCAGGTATCTATTTTGAGATTTTTGTGATAAATTTTTCTGAAACATATTCTTAACTCCTTCTTATATATGCCTATATTATTTTATTTTCCAATCTACTTTGATTTGCCTTACTTAAAGGCCCTATAAAGTAAATAGAAGCTCATTTGTAAAAAGGGAAACATTAACATCCATTAGTTTTACTCTCTTTTTACTATTATCTATTTTTTTAAGATAATTTGTTATAATATTTTGAACTAAGATCTTCTATAATATACTATTTCTACACTCTTTCATCTAATAGTCACGTTAGATTACGACACCATATAATTAAAATCTTGTATAATTCTTAGTAAAGGCCTTATTTTTTTCTTCAAAATCCTCTTATTATTTTATAATAGATATATATTTGAAACCTAAAAATCAAAAAGTCTTTATCTTGTTAAATTCAAGAGCTTCAATATGCTTTTAGATGAAGATTTTTTTTAAAATCATAGAATATTTTTAATATAAAAAACTAAACTCATTCATATAGAAGTCATAGATGATTATTTGTTGTCTTTTGAAGATATTATTCATAAAACCTTTCTTATAATTATAACAATAAATGATTATAGTAATTAAATAATCTTTAATATAATTAAATCTACTTTTATTTCAATCATTTTAGGTTTATCATGGCTAAAAAAATATAATCTTCAAACAAACTGGATTTCTTGTAGACTTGATTTTTTTCAGAGCATTATTAAGAGTCTTATTAATCAAATAAAAAGTTATAAGTCTAATATAATAAAATCTATATTTGTAGATATAAAAGCTTTTATGCATACAACAAAAAAATAATCACCTTTTGCTATTTATACTACACCCATTTTTTATGGTGGAAAGACTTCAAGTGGCATTCCAAGTCAATAAGAATATTATCAAGATATTTTGAAGAAGAAGAATGTAAATATTCTTCTAGAGTATTGTCTATATAATTGCTCAATTGATCTCAAATAGAGAATTCAACCTCTATTTGAACCAATCTATAATTTATCACAAAATGATTTGGTTGAATTTAAAGAATACATTGATGAGAACTTAGCCAAGAATTTTATATGCCATTCAAAATTTCTAGTAGAAACTCCTATCTTGTTCGTGAAGAAAAAAAATGGATCACTTCGGATGTGTATAGATTATCAGGGATTCAATAAGATTACTATTAAAAATAGATATCCTCTATCTTTAATATCTATACTTTTTGATCAATTGAATTAAGCTAAAATCTATATAAGAATAGATCTACAAGGAATAGAAAATCACTTGAAGAGAGAATAATATTAAAATTAGAATAGTTATTATCAAAGACAAGAAGACTAAAGATTCTTGAAACAAGACTAAAAATAAGAAAGATATTGATAAAAGTGAAGAAGGCTTCACTCTTATCTCTATATATACTATCTATTTAAGAGCTATATGACAACATTCTATAGGACCTCCAATACATGTCTAATTTGTAAGACACATGTTAATTTGTAAGACAAGTTTCTTACATGTGCACCACGTACTTAGCTTGTTCTATAAGCTATCAATATGTGTGATACATGGCTAATTTGTTGACTAAGATTTTAATCTAACAATCACTTGTAGACATATATAAAGAAAAAACCGCGTTTATGAAGCTTCTAAGAAGCTTGTCTATAAAATATTATCAAATTGATCTATTTTTATTTATTTCTATCTAAATAATTATTAATATAAATCTTATGTCTATGATATTATTCTCCTTTCTAGGAACAAGTTCTACAAGGAGCAGCAATTATATGTTGAGGAAGTCCAAGATGTGCCAAATTATATTTATCACATATTTTGATCTTTATTTATTTTAAAAATAGTAGATAGGTTTTTTCAACCATCAAAAGTGTTTTATATTAGGGTAGGAGAACCACCTTGATATTTGATCATTGTTAAGGCCTTCATAATTTTTAAAAAAAAAAATATATTTGGAATATCATCAAGAATAGTTTTTACTTCAAAAAGTATCACCAAACAACGGAAGTTTTTTTCTAAGGTCGTGATATCAAATATATTGTATTTCACCATCAATTCAAGGAAGAACATGTCATCTTTATTCTTGAGAATCTTTGTCTCTATTTTGTTGTTTTGAAGATTGTAATAACCGTAATATTTTGTTCAGAAATTCAACAAATGATAGCTCTTGAATTGATTGTTGATTCTCCATCTCTTTAGTACTAAAATCCAAAAAAAAAACAAATAATGATACAAGATAGAATGAAATTCCTATTGAGCATGCTTTGTTTTATAGAAAAGATTTTTTTTGCCTCTTCATCTTAATTTTGATGGATATTGTCAATGAAACACATTGATTTTAAGTGATGCATTTATTAGATTCTTGAGTAGCTTCCATATGTATTTACTAATATCATATCTGCTCCAATGTATAAAATATTCCAACCTATTTTTGTACTGCTTCAAATCTAAGACCTCTTTCATCTTAATTTCTTCATTATTGTCTACTTCTATAGAAGGTGGTGGCATTTGTCTTCTTTTTTGTATATCCACTATGTTGTATGATTTGAGTAGTGATATATAAAATATATGATAGATTTTTATAGATTTTGGTAGGTATAATCAATAAGCAATTAGATTGATCTACTCACAAATTAGAAATGTTGTAAGCCTATGATAATCCAATTTATTATAAGGACAAATAGTCTTGATATTATCATGAAGTAATTATATCTTATCACCTAAATAAAATTGAAGTTGTTTCTTATGATAGACATCTGCATTAATTTTTTATGATTCTTGAGCTTCTTTTAAATACACCTTCATTTTTGTATATAGCTCTAACAATCGATTTGCCAAATCTTCTACTATTAGACTTGAATTTAAAAGTATCATAAGATTTACATAAATTATTTTCAATATCATAAATAAGAGGGTCTAAAGACATACTTGATTGGACTTACTTAAAAAAAGTTGAATCAATAATCAATGTTGATTTCATTGCTCAAAGATGAAAATGCACTAGTTTTAAAAAGATTATTTTTTATTAATCAAAAGCTGAATTTTTTTCTTTTGGTGCAAGATAAGAACATATAGATAGAGCATTGGATAGAACTTATTGTTTTTTTAGCCAATAAGTGATAATAAACTTGAATCTTTACAAAGACATGCTCCAACGAGCTTAATAATAATTCAATATGTATGCTAATATAAAATATTCAAGGTTCTTGTGATTAGTATATATGGTGACTGGACTAGAAGTTCCTTTTAGATAATGATGCCATTCTTAAAAAGAATCTACAATTATAAAAAATTCTTTATTATGGATTTTGTAGTTGATCTGTGCATCTAAAAATTTTCTAGAATAAAAAACTACTAGGTGGAGTTTATCATCTCTTCCTATTTGTAATAATATCGCACCTAAAGTAAAATTTAATATATCTATTTTCATAAAAAAATAACTTAAAAAATTAATACACTATAAGATTGGTACAAAAATAAAAATTGTCTTCAAAGCTTTAAACAATGCTTCTGCTTCTTTATTTCATTTGAGTTTGTCTTTATAAGTTAAGCATATAAGTGGAGTTGCAATTTTAAAAAAAATTCTTGATAAAGATTTGATAGCAATTGATACATCCCAAAAAGTATTGCTTATCTCTTATTATCCTTGAAATCTTCCAATCCATCATTGTCTAAATTTTTTTAGGATCCATCTTGAAACTATCAATTAAAATGATATATCCTAAAAATTCAACTTGAGTATTATGAAATACATACTTTTCTATCTTAATATATAATCCTACATCTCTAAATTTTTATAACACACAATGAACATAAAATTCATATTTTTTTGTATTCTTAAAATAGATCAGAATATTATCTAAATACTAGACAATAAAATCATCAAGAAACTTATAAAAAATATCATTTATAAGATGTTGAAAAGCAGTTGGTATATTTATAAGTCTAAAAGGGATGGCATTATATTTGAAATGTCTATACCTTTTTCAAAATGTAGTCTTTTATTCATCACCTTCTTTGATACAAATCAAGTTGTATTCTCTTTGCAGATCTATTTTTGTGTAGATCATTATTTAACCGAGTTGATAAAAAAATCCTAAAATTAAAGATAAAGGATACCTATTCTTGATGATAATCTAATTAAGTCCTTAATCTATACACATCCACAATAATTTGTCTTTTTTTTTTTTACAAATAAGATAGAAGATCCTATTAAACTTTGAATGGCATATGAAGTTCTTAACCAAGTTCTTGTCAATATATTCTTTTAGTATAGCTAATTCATTTTGTAATAAACTATAGATTAGTCTAAATGGTGATTAAGCTCTCTTTTGAAGATTAATTGAGAAATTATAAGATCAATGCTCTAGAAGAATATATGCATTTTTTTTTTAGAAATATCTTGAAAATCTTGATAGAGGTTAGGAATACTACATATATTCTTTTCAATATCAGAAATGGATGTGTCATATATAACAAAAGATGATCCTTCTTTTGCCGCATATATGAAAGCTTTTACTAATATTAAATTATTAAAATATCAGAAATTCTATTAATAAGAATTTGGATGTACTAGAATTATGTATATTTACTTGATTAACAGATTCCTAGATTAAACTACAAAAAAAATTAAGATTATGAGAAATCCAATTTATTTGAGAATTATATATTTTTAATCACAATAATTTCAAAATAACTAAATTAGAAGGAGATCTAATCACATTAAATATTACTATGCTATTATGTCCCTTAATTACTATATTTAAAAGAATAGTCTCATGGATAATATCTCCAAAAGACAATAAATTTTCTTGATTAAAGATATTTCTTGTTTTTTGACAAAGTCTTTGTCTATAAAACAAATTGGGACTTTTGAATCTAATAAGACAAAAACTTTGTAATTTTTAGATCCTAAAAATACATCTATTGTAAAACAAGGTGAAGGATTTAAAAAGAAGATAGAACCTTTATAAGGTATTGTATATGATTCCAGCCGCACGGTCCCTATTGTAATTGAAAAAACTTGTTTTTTGATATATTATCTTTTTTAGCAACCATACTCCTCATTTTATCATTGCATTGCTTCTTTGAATAATATTGAGCAATATGCTTAGCTTCTCCACAATATAAATATAAACCCTCTTGACGATATCAATTTTTTTTTAATTCAATGAGAGATTTAAAATATATCACATCAATTTGTATTGCTTCTGATTTAGTCAAATAAATTTTTGAAAACTTAGGAGTTGCTATCATTAATTGACTTATTCTTCTTTAGCCAAATTTATATTCTTAACGCCTTTCAAATAATCAAATATTACATACAATGGCTTAAGCAATAAATTGTTCCAAAGAGTCTGCTTTTGATATTGTTAGTAATAAATCTTTGACGTTATCCTTAAATACATAACAAAATTGATTGATAAGAATATTGTCGTTCCATTCCACATCGCAAATAAGATTTTAGAATTTTGTAGCATATATTGTACTTGACTATAATCCTTATTGTAAAGATAAGAGTTTGATCTTTGCTACCTTCTTTTGATCACTTTCTCCAAATGTATCTGTAAATACTTTGAGGAATGAATTTAAATTATAAAAAGTTATGAATCTCTTTTTATTAAAGGTACAAATAAAAAAAAATACTTTTAGATAAAAGTGCACCTATAAATCCAACTTGAGTAAATCCATTAGGATATTAGAAAGGATACAATCTTAGATATAGCTTGACTTGTTGCAAAAATCTTTGAAATTTTGATCTTGTTCCATCAAAATTTTCAAACATACTAATCTTTGCTTCCTTCATGCTTGTAGAAGCAATACTTCCTAATTTGATTGTAAGGCCAATTTACTTGCTTCCCTCAATTATACAATTTTTTGGCATTAGCTTTGAACTTTTTATATAGACATAAGAATAATGCTTCTATGATTGGCATGAATGATTCATGTAATAATAGAAGTGGAATAATTTAGCCACTTCTTAAACACAAAATAAGAATATTAAATCTTTACTCTTGTCAAACTATCAAAGAGATGAATAAAAAAAGAATAAAATGTCAATACTTTCTTCTGTCATTTAAAAAAATAGAAAATCACTTGAAAATAGAATAATACTAAAATTAGAATAGCTATTACTAAAGATAAGAAGATTAGAGACTCTTAAAATAAGATTAAAAATAAGAAAGACATTGATAAGAATGAAGAAGGCTTCACTCTTATCTCTATATATAATATCTACCTAAAAGCTATATGGTGGCATTTTATAAGACCTCCAACACATGTCTAATTTATAAGACACATGTCAAACTTATAAAATATGTTTCTTACATATACACTATGTACTTAGCTTATTCCACAAGCTATCAACATATACAATACATAGCTAATTTAATGGTCAAATTTTTAATCTATCAATCATCTATAGATATGTATAAAGGTGAAAGCACGTCTATGAAGCTTCTAAGAAGCTTTTCTATAAGATATTATTAAACTAATATACTTTTATTTACTTCTATCTAAATAAATATTGGTGTAAATCTTATGTCTGTAATACAAATTCTACTTAGTAGCTTTATATTCTAAAATATTTTCAGTTGGTAAAGATCAACTACAAAATCCATAATAAAGAATTTTTTGTAATTGTGGATTCTTTTCAAAAATGACATTACTATCTAGAAGGTACATTTAATCCAATCATCATGTATATAGATGACAAAAATCTTAAATACTTCATATCAGCATGTGTATTGAATTGTTGTCAAGCTCGTTGGAGTATGTCTTTATCAAAATTCAAATTCATTATCACTTATTGGTCAAAAAAATAGTAAGGTCTATCTAATTCTTTTTTTAGATATTCTTATCTTATACCAAAAGAAAAAGATGCAGCTTTTGATCAACAAAGAACAACATTCTTAAAGTTAGAGTAATTTCATCTTCAAAGAATAAAATCAATATTGACTATTGATTTAATTTTTCTTAAGCAAGTTCAATTAAATATGTCCTTGGACCTTCTTGTTTATGATATTAAAAATAATCATTCTAAGACTCATGATATTATAAAGTTCAAATTTAAAAATAATCTATTTTATTTTGAAAGATGTTTATATATTCCAAAAAGTGAAATACAACTCCGTGCACTTGAAGCTTATCACAACTTTCTTGCAACAAGATATTTTAGATATAATAAGATTTTGGAGCTAATATTAAGATTTTTTTTGTGGATTCAAATGTGAAAGGTTGTTAAAGAGTTTCTACATCCATGTGATATTTATTCAAGATCAAAAATTCTTTGTCATTGATTTTATAGACTTCTCTAACCATTACCCATACCAAAACAATCTTAGTCTTTTGTTTTTATAGATGGTTTATTTTATAATGTGTATAAAATATGAAAAAATAACTAAATTCTTTGTTGACAATATCTATTGCTATCATGGATTATCAAGGGATATTATATCAAATAGAAGGATATAATTTGTATTAAAATTTTAGATAATCTTTTTCAAAATATTGAAGATAGATATAAAACTATCTTTTGCTTTCTATCCTCAAATTGATGGATAAATAAAATAGATAAATCAAGTTTTAGAGTAATATTTGAGGTGTATCATCAACTATCATCAAGATGATTGGACAATTCTTTTACCATTAAACAAATTTGCTTATAATAATTTGATATATTCTTCTACTTAATAAACTCCATTCTTTGCCAATTATGATTATTATCTAGAACTTGATATTTTTGACTTGTTAAAAGTTGATAACCTTGTAACAAAAAATTTAACAAATCAATTGTCAAAGCTACATACAATAATAAAGGTATAATTAAAGGAAGCTCAAGAACAATAAAAGATTAATATAGATGTCTTTTTTTAAAAAACTACCTCAATTCTACATAGGCAATAAGATGTGGTTATTTTGTGGTAATATCAAGGCTATTTGTCTTTGTGATAAACTAGAATATTGTAGGCTTAGATAATTTTTGATACAAGGAAGAAGACAAATGCCACTATCTTCTATAGAAGTGGATGACAATGAAGAATTTGAGGTAGAAGAGGTCTTAGATTCAAGATGGCATCAAACTTGGTTTGAATATTTTTATAGAAGATGGTAACTGTAAGTGATATGCCACTAGATTAATTTGCTTCTAGATAGAAAATGGTCCTAATTTTTGATAATCTAACTTCTTACATGGCTGCTTAGTCTTGATGTTCCATCGAAGAAGCCATATTTTATCTCTAATATAAAAAGCAGGCGGTTGATTTCTGAATTTATCTATAGATGCCTTGTAAGTATCTTGCGATGCTTGCAATTGAAGCTTTAAGGTTGTTTGGTGTTGCGATAGATGCTTTGCACATCTTTCAGCTATCGAGTTATTATTTTTGGCATATTCCATATATCAAGCTTCAGATGATATCCATAGTTGGAATAAAATAGTATTTATTGAGTTGAAATATAAATAATATTATTATATAAAAAATCTATTAATAATAGATATGAGATCTAATTATCTTATTGATAGTTGATGCTGCATCATAAATATTATTCCATAACTTGATTAACTTGTTTTGTTTAGCTATGATGAAATCCATTGAGATAGAAGACCATAACTATGTTGGAATAGGCAAAGATTGTAATAGTCCATAAGGACAATATTGAAGATTTTTGGACCTTGAACAAGTGTTGCAAAAGAACACAAAGTCCTTCACTGCCTTCTTCATTTGAGACCACCAAAAATCTCAAGAAATAAATTTCAAGGTCTTATTAAATTCAAAGTGATTCGTAACTGAAAAATCATGGCGACATTGAAGAACGCGTAGTCGTATTGGTCCTTTTAGAATATATAAATATTCTTTAAAGTATAAAAGATCTTTTTCAAGTTTGAACTTGACAATATTTTCTTTCAAGCAATACTTAACATCAAGGGCCAAAGCATCATTAGTAGTTGCAGTACACATCTCATTATGAAAATTAGAATCAATAAGTATTGATGTAATAATGGCACAAAGGCAAAATTACTCTAGTTTCAATAAAATTGTATATTGTTGATCAAACACTACCTTTTCTACTTTTGGTATAAGATATGATCTCTTCAATTGAGCATCAGATAATTCTTTTTGCTTCCCAGGTCAATAAATAATAATAAAGTTAAATTGAGATAGCGACATATTCCATCGAGTTTGGCGGCAATTAAGAATTCAAACTGACATAAAATATTTTAAGTTCTTATGATTTGTATATATAGTCATAAGATGCATTGTTCCTTCAAAAAATGACTTCATTCTTAAAAAGAATCTATTATAATAAGAAGCTCCTTATCGTAGATTTTATAATTAATTTTGATAGCAAAAAATTTTTTAGAATAAAATACAACAAGATAGAATTTATCATCTATATCCATTTATAAAATTACATTCCCTAGTATAAAATTTGAAGCATCAGTCTCTATATAGAATGCCTTTGTAAAGTCTAGATGCATAAAAATTAGGGCTATGATAAACACCATCTTGAGGTCTTAGAATGCCTTCTCTGCTTAAAGCCTCTATTCTAATTTGTCCTTATATATCAATAGAATAAAAGAAGTAGCAACTTGAGAGTAATTTTTGATAAAGATGTGATAGAAGTTAGCAAATCTAAGAAAATATTATACATCTCTCATAGTCTTTGGAATGGTCCATTGCATAATTGCCTCTACCTTCTTAGGATCTATTGTCAAATCTTTAGTAGATACAATGTATCTTAAAAATTCCATCTTAAGTTCATGAAATATACATTTTTCTAATTTAGCATACAAATTTTTAGCTTGCAGCTTTTGTAATATTAATTTGACATGCTTTTTATGTTCTTCCAAATTTTTTGAGTAAATCAGAATGTCATTAAGATAGATTACCACAAACTTATCTAGCTGCTCTTGAAAGATGTTATTCATTAAATATTGAAAGATAGCAGATATATTTGTTAGTCCAAAGGACATGACATCATATTCAAAATTTCCATACCTTGTGCAAAATGTGATCTTCCATTCATCTTCCTCCTTGATCTGTACCAAGTTGTATACTCTACAAAGATCTATTTTAATATAGATCTTGGCTTAGCTGAGTTATTCCAAAAATCTTAAAATTAATGGTAGTGGATAATAATTTTTCACTGTTATCTTATTCAATCTCCAATAATCAATACACATATGTAAGGAACCATCTTTCTTCTTCACAAAAAATATAGATACACCTGCTAAAAACTTTGAATGCCTGATGAAGTTCTTTGCAAGGTTTTCATTAATATAATCCTTAAATTCTAAAAGCTCATTTTAAAAAAGATTATAAATTGGGCCAAAAGATAGTTGCTTTCCTTCCTAAAGATCTATAGCACAATCATATGGTTAGTGCTTCGATAATATATCAACATTTTTCTTTTAAAAAATATCTTGAAATTTGTTATATTATTTTCAAATATTTGATGATGAAATTATATCTTTTTTAATTGGAGTTGCATAAATAACAAAGAGTGTACTTTTTTCAGCTCATCTTATAAAAGTCCTTACTTCAATAAATAAAGATTTACCAATCTATGACTTTTTACAAAAAAAATTTTGTAGGAATTTCTATGAAAAATGTTACTCTTCACAACCTCCAAACTATTGATAGATTATGCTTTTTTAACCAAGACAATCTAAGAATAATAAGATTTGAAGGAGTTATAATAATGTTGAATACAATTTGGCTTCTATGATCTTTGAACGACACTTCTATAAGCGTGGTTTCATAGGTGATACTACTAGAGGATAAAGATATTCTATCTATTATTTCTACATGAATAGATTTGGAATTTTTTATTAGGAGAATTTTATGAAGCTTAGTAAATGCCTCATCTACAAAACAAGCAAAATGCTATTAAATAAAATAAAGTGGTTGTTTAAAACTTTTCAAGGCAAAAATTCAAAGGGATTATAAAATAACGAGCAAGTTGAGCAAAAAGAGAGGAACTTGAATAATTTTGTAATATTAGATTGTCTAGCTATACAATTCCTATTGTGATTGAACATTGTCATTTTTCTAAACCATTATATTCTTGATTTTGGTAATGTATCAATTTTGTATCTTTGAGCAATTGCCAACCTTGTGACCTTCTTTACCACAATATAGGCATAGACCTTCTTCCATCTGACGCTTCTTTTCTTGTGGATTAAGAAGTTTAAAACACACTGCATCAAGTTGCATGTCTTCTACTTCTAATTGTGAATTCAAAATACTTGTTGATGTACCAAGAGTATGTCGGATTGCGTATTGTCTTACTAAAGCCCATGAACGTTAATTTTGACAACGTTGAAATAGCCAATTATCACATTTTATGATTTGACTAATAGCTTTATTGAGCAATTGTGGATTTGGAAGCGATAATAATAAATCTTTCACATCATCTTTTAATCTCCAATGAAATTGGCTCATTAGAGTTTTTTCATCTTAATTAATGTCGCACACTAATTATCTAAAATTGAATACATAAATTGATGTAGAGCATGCCCTTTGACATAATGCTTGGATTTTAGTTATTGCCTAACAAGCCTTGTCATGTTCTCCAAATACTTTTATAAAAATTTCAAAATTGCTCAAAATTGATGATCTCTTTTCAAACAAGGGAGCAAATCATAATAATACTTGCCTCATAAGCAAGGTGCCAACCAATCCAACCTGTGATTCTTTTGTCAGATAAGTATTAAGTTATAAAATCATTATTAATCAAATTTGGTTGACAAACCCTCAAAACTTTAAATACATACCATCATATTTTTCCAAAAGATTAACTTGAAGCTCTTTATTATGTTGAACATGCAGATTTTTTTGGCATAGCATAAGTAGTATTATATCCTTAAGTACAAAAAATTGGAGGTAGGTGCAATCTAGATGGTAATACTCCGGATATTGTACTATTACAAAGTTTTGCAACAACCCCTCTAATTTTTGTAGTCTTAGCAGATATTGTAATAAGAATACTTATAATAGTATCTAATTTGGATTCAAAAGATTCGATCATACTAATATTTTAACCTCTAACTATTTTAAGAGGAAGAAGAAATGAATCTTTAAAAAAATAATATCAGTTTAAAAGAGGGTAATCTGCAACCTCTAAAATACTTTAAGACCTTCAAGGAGATGAGTGATCTACTTTCTTACAAGAGGGACAAAGCTCTAATATTGTGATGAAAAAAATATCAATTTAAAAGAGGGTAATCCGCAACCTCTAAAACATTGGTATACCTTTGAATAGAGGAATAATCCATTCTTTAATAAAAAATGATCTAATTCTAATATTGAAGATGAGATTAGTCTTGACAAACAATCAAAGACACGAGAATATAGAGCAAGAGACTTGAACTAGGATAAGGTTTCAGGAAGAAACCAACAAGAACTTAAATTAACTAAATAAGTATACAAATAACACTAAGAAAGATGAACTAGAACTCCAAAAGATGTGTTGTCAAGATTGAAGAATTCTTTAGCCTTGACTTTTATATATATTCATGTCTAGGATGCTTCTTAAGCAAATTCTAGAAAATTAAGAAGCTTCTTTAGCAACTTCTACTAGTTGGAAAGCTTCTTGAGCTCTTTCTATCAACTTGGAAGCTTTTCAAGCTCCTTCCACTAATTAAGAAGCTTTTCAATCAACTTTCACTAATTCAAGAAGCTTCTAAAATATTCCAAAAGGTTCTGTAAATTCCCAAAATATATATTGCTAATACATCTATTAAAACCAAGATGAAGAATTAAAAAAAATCTTTATTATAAAACAATACAAGTTCAATAGAGATTTTATTCTATCTTGTATTATTATTTATTATCTTCTTAAATTTTCTAATGCCAAAGAGTTGGAGAATCAACAACCAACAAATTTAGCTCAAGAACTATTATTTGCTCACTTATTGGATGAGACATTATAACTATAACAACGTTCAAGATAACAAAATAGAAATGAAGAATTTCAAAAATAACATGTTCTTCTTTAAATTGATGGTGAAATATAATGTGTTTGGTATCACAACCTTGGAAGAGACTCTTGATGTTTGATAATACTTTTAAAGATAGGAACTACTCCTAATGGTGTTTCAAATATTTTCTTTGATAGAAGTTATGAAGGCCTTAATAATAATCAAATATCAGGGTAGTCCTCCCATCCTAGTATAAGATATTATCAATGGCTGAAAGAACCTATCAATTACCTTCAAAGAGAACAAAGATCAAAGTATGTAACAAATAAAATTTGGTGCATCTTAGACTTCTTCAATATGTAATCATCGCTCCTTATACAACTTGTTCTTAAAAGGGGAGATAATGTCACAGACATAAGATTTATTATAATAATTATCTAATTAATATGGATAGATAGAAATAAATAAAAATAAATTAATTTGATAATATCTTATAGAAAAGCTTCCTAGAAGCTTCATAGATATGGTTTCACCTTTATACATGTCTATAAATGAAATGTAGATTAGAAACTTGGCCAACAAGTTAGCCACATGTTGCACATGTTGATAGCTTGTAGAACAAGCTAAATATGTGGTACACATATAGAAAACTTATCTTATAAGTTCAACAAATGTCTTGTAAATTGGACATGTGTCGGAGGTCCTATAAAACGTCGCCACATAGCTTTGAGGTAGATAGTATATATACAAACAACAGCGAAGTCTTCTTCATTCTTGTAAATTCCTTTCTTATTTCAAGTCTAGTTTAAGTGTCTTTATATTTTTTAGTCTTTGGCAATAGCCATTGTAGTTTTTTCTTGAATATATACTTTCTTATTTCTATTTTGTCACTTTTTTCAAATATAGATTTTAGGGATTTATGCATTTTTTTTAGTTTGTATCTTTGACTCATTTAAAAGAAAGATTTTATACATAATATCTCCAAAAGACAACGAACAACCATCTATTACTTCTACATATATGAGTTTAATTTTTGGTATTAAAAATATTCTATGACTTTTAACAAACTCTTCATCTAAAAAACATACTGAGGCTCTTGAATCTAATAAGGCAAAGACTTTGTAATTTTTAAATCCCAAATATCTCTATTATAAAATAAAGAGAGGATTTTGAGAAGAGAATAGGACCTTTATTGGAAATTGTATAAGATTCCAATTGCACGGTGTTGTGTGGTGTGATCTTTAATTTGGGAATACACTAGGTATCTAACTATAGAGAATTTACTTGTAACTTATTGGCAAGACTCCAATCAGTGATTTACTCTTAATAAAAAAAAATAATACAATAATATTATAGAAGAAAAATCATATTGATAAAACCTCTTATATTTAAGTAAGTTTGTACAAAAGGCTCAAATTGCAACAAAAACCTTCAATAGCTTATTCACCCATAAGGATTTATTTTTTTTAAAATTTTAGAATTTAATAACTCTTGATTCAACTATTTAGTTTCTATAAAAAATATTTAAAGTGTAGATAATATTCTTAAGCTTTACTATAAAAAAAAAATCAATTACAGATTTGCTTCTAATTGTTAGATATCTTAAAAATCCTAACAAGTACTTAAAATCCTAATTCAGAGATACCCAAGCACTATTTTCTTTATATCTCACAAATCCAAAATTCTAATACTACAAAATTTTTATACATAATCTTATAATATGAACATATATACTTATATAAATTTTGAGCCAAAAACTTATCAAATTGCCTAAGATATAATTTAAAACATAAGTACTAGTTAAGCAGGGTTACTTACTATCCTTTTATTACAAGAATTAATTTTAATTCTAAATATTTCCTTCCTCCCAGCTTGAACATCATTGAGCTACATGCAAAAAGTATAGCCAAAAAAGTATTCTTTGTAATTCCAATTGATGATCTTCTATTGCTTTTTGTATGCACGAGTTATATCTAAAAGAATGGCAATAGGTACAATTTCAATATCTTAACTTTGAGCACTCATATCTCCTTCATAAAAAGTCCAAATCATGCAAATTTTATACCAAAACCATAGCCAAAAATCCAAACCTACTGATTCTAGCTTTTGATGTTTGATTCCTTCTAAAAACAAATCCTAATCTTTAATAAGACCTCGGGCAAGCTCCTTCAAGTCTATTGGATATGATTTTTGATTAATAGGAATAAAGACTTCTATCATCCATCTCCAATCATCTACATAGATGGCCTAACTACTCCTTTCTGCACTAAAAATCTCTTTTTAATTCTTTTTTTAAATAAAATTTATAAAATATGTATTCTAAACACCAAATAAAAGAAGTAAATAAGATCTTAAGGGTCATCAATATCTAATAAAGGTGACTCAAGATATATAAAAGTTATTATCAATATAAAATCAATTTCAAAATCACTATCAAAAATATATATATATATATATATATATATATATATATATATATATAAACCTCAATAATAGCCTTTTTAATAGATTTCTTTTAAACTAACATCCTAACCATATTTTGTAACCAATAAAACTCTACTAATATGGCTTTTACTTAGTTATATAATAAATTAAATATTATATATATATATATATATATATATATATATATAAATATATATAATATTTTCATATGATAGTCAAATCATAACACAACAATAGTTCTTATTATAGCTGGATAAACTTATTTCTTGATACATAATCTTTTCTCACAGTTGTATTCTTCATTTTGTAGTTGTATTGTTTCTTTGGATAATATTGAGCAATGTATTTAGATTCTCTACAACATAAGCACAATCCTTGTTAATAACAAGTCTTTTTTTATTCAATAAGAGATTTAAAATATACCACATCAATTTGCATGTTTTCTATTTTCAAATATACATATTAAGAAGACATTGGTATTGCCATGAATTTTAATAATATTAAGGCTTCTTTATACTATTCTTAGATTGAAACTCAAAAAGCCAATTGTCACACTTTACAACAAAATCAATTGTTTGATTCAATATCTAAGAATCGGATAAGTTAAAGATCAATTTTTTTATCTTATATTGTAATCTATAGAAAAATTGGCTAATAAGTGTAGCATCATCCTACATGATATGAGTCGCTAATTATTGAAATTGTGAAGTATATAATACTACTAATCAATTGCTTTGTCTTAAGATATAAATCTTGTTGGTTACAATACGAATTGCATCATATTTTCTATACATAGATAAAAAATTCATTAAAAATATCTTCAAATTATCTAATATTGGATCACGTCGTTCAATAAAAAGATGAAAATTATAATAAAGTAAAATTTGAAAGTAATATTTTAATAAACCTCACTTGTGATCTTTAAATTAGATAACTTTGAGGTTGAAGTTCATTTACCAATTATACTTGATTGATGAATCCTTAAAACTTAGATCTTATGCCATCAAATTTGTCAAACAAACTAATTTTTAGTTCTTTGATGCTTGAACAATGTTCTATTATAGGTGAAGTAGTATAGCTTGGTGTAGATATTGAAGCAGCTCCAATCATCTTTATATCTTCACTTCCTACTAATCTTATTGCTCTTTGCGGTAGTACATTGAGTTGATGTATTACAAGCATTAACTCTCTCATTTGTTTTTATATTTGTGTTATTGTGTTCTTTATTTCAGCAAGCTTTGTCATGATAATATAATAGAAAAAGAGGTGTCTATTCTTGTTCAAAAAATATAAAATAATTTGCAAGACACATGCCAAACTTGCAAAATAAGTTTCTTATATATACCCTACATACTTAACTTATTCTATAAGCTACCAACATGTGCGACATGTGGCTAATTTGTTGGCCAAGTTTCTAATTTATTAATCACCTATAGATATGAATAAAGATGAAAGTACATCTATAAAGCTTTTAAGAAGCTTCTCTATAAGAATTACCAAATTAACTTATTTTTATCTACTTCTATCTATCCATGTTAATTAAATAATTATTAGAGCAATTCTTATATCCATAACATTAGTCTAGCTCTTATATATATTATATCTATCTCTTATTTGCTTAATTTTTGTCTTTTGAAATAACACATGAATGAATTATCTTTCAAATTTTTGTCAAGATTTATGGTTTTGATGATAACAACTATTAATTTTACAACATTTAGTAGTAAAAAAAAAAAAAACATAAAAAAAAAAAAACATAAAAGAATTTATCTTTTATAAATTTTTTATGTTGTTGTTTCTAATAAACTCATTATATTATAAAATATTTTATAAAAAATTTATATTATTTCATTATAAAAAATAATAAATAAAAAATAAAAATCTTTTATGGTTCTTTTGTTTTAAAGGTATCTTAATTAAATATACTTTTAAAAATTTTCTTAATTTTATTATAGTTATGAGAGTTATTTTTATATTTTTGAAATAAAACAAGTTTATCATATCATTAGCAACAAATTTTTAATTTTAAAGTTACAAGAAAAAAGTGTAAAATATATAAAGTGTTTAAATAAATATATATATAGTTTTATTTTATATTTAATTTTTTAAATATTTATTCAATAATCATAAAACATAAAGATATGATTCTTATCAAGTTAAAAATAAGATATATAATTAAAATATTCTATTCTATTCTTTAAAGTTAAAAATAAGATACATAATTAAAATATGAATATAATAAACTTTAGTAATTTTTTATTAAAATATTTCTATTAATGTAATGTACACATTTATTCATTGTACTACAACCATGGTAATTTTCGATTGAACGTTGTGGGAACTATCCGTCCATTAGTTTTCATCCATATATAGAATCCCACATTCATCGTATACTAGAGTAATTTATCCAACCATCCATCCATCGGTCTGGCGTTGAGGGAGTCAAGCTGCGCGATGAGCGAGAGAGAGGAATTTCGCGACGGCGTCCCTTGCCGATCTCATTCCTGCAACACTGCATTGACCGTGACCTCATCAGTTTCCCGGTGCGGCACCAGATTGACGAATTTCGTTCACACCGCAAGGGAATTCTCTAAGGGTTAACTAATCGCTATATTCTAGGGGCGAAGGAAAGACACGAGCTAAAAATACTGGTGGCAAAAAGCGGGAGGCAGTTGCTGATGGCTAACGGCGCGTTGCAGGCGGTGACTGCCTCCGGTCAAGAGGCGTGCAGAGCAGGAGAATGTACATTCCCTGAACAGATCACGCCCTAGCCTGGAACGACAATCTTGCCGTGTGCTAGACGGGACCCGTGATCAGCCTTTCTAATGCCCATCTCACCGATTCGGCCAGATGCGAAGAATCTGCCCAGTTGATCATCGAAGATGGGACACAGACTGATCAACATTCCAGGTTTTGAGCCTTTTCACCTCCGCCCACTTAGTGACGACCGAGCAGGTGGTTGCTTGGTAGCCATCGAGGTGTTCAACACGGAGACCGGCACGTGATGCCTAGTAATTTTAGCTTCTAAGCCTATCACTTCTGCGGTCTTCTGTGAATACCGCCACTGCTGGGACTCGAGGCCTTGGTAAATGTCGATAATACGTGTAGCCGCTGCTAGGTTGAGTGGTCACATACGGCCATCGCCGTCAAGGTGGAAACGTGTGGGATTCAAAACTAACTCAGGTTAAGTCCGGAAGCAGATTCTTGCAAAAGCAAACCTGTCATCTGAGACGCCTCCACAGTTGTGCTGCCTATCGCCACTGCCGGGCTCTGGTCTTAACCCTTTCACATCTTACATATTCGGCATTTTGAGGGTCGATTGGGTTTAACAGAAGACAGCTGCATCGTAGGGAGGGATTGGAAGAGGGAGAGTGATGGGCTGAATAAACCTCGAGAGCTTTAGATCTCTCTGTTGCACGGATAGAGTACTACAGCTGTTTCGCTCACGCATTTAAGTTGTAGATTGAAGTCCATTGCTTGGCTCTGTGACTAAGGAAGGTTATTCAGATCTGGTATGGGGCACTGAGACATTAAGCAAAAGAACAGTCAATGGTTGTGCATCTAAGCCACCGCCTGTGTGGTCGAAGGTATTGGAGTGCAAGTGCAGCCTAACATTCAGGTTAATCGCTGTTGTCCCAGTTTTAGTGGAAAAGAAATGGCATTCATGATTGAGTGCGTGCAACTGGAGCACTGTAATTTTTCGGGTGAGGAGGTTTTATACCCAGTCGCATAGGTCCGAGGAATGACGATTGCTTCTGAAGATCAGAAAAGAATTCGATGACATTAACCCTGGGCACTAGCTCGTTCGAACAGAATCCTGCGCGACTTGTGTGGAGAAGACGAAGCAGCAACTTAAGGAATCGCAACACGTTTGAATTACACTCTGCGGACACTTCGACGCTCTTGCAAAAGCATTGCCATGATGTACAAGTCTGTGACCACCATTCCAAGCCGGAATTGCTTCGCCAATTTCCCTGAAGCTTTGAGGTGTCGTGTCTCAATCCACAGAGATTAATTTACAGTGTCAACAATCTTGGCCCTGAACCCTTTCTCCTCGGCTGTAGATCCGCACGAATAAGTGGCCAAGCTGCGGCAGGATTAAAAGAGCGGAGCAATCATAAGTGAATTTGAACAAGAGGAGGTTAAATCATCGCTGTCAGAATGAGTTCGTACCCTCAAATGCAGATTGGAATTACAGGGGTCTCCTTGGATCATCAAAACCAGCACATACAGAGGCAGCTGCAGAATTTGTTGCAACAGTTGGGGTGGTCTTACGTTGCCCTTTGGTCACTGAGCCATCAGGCCCCGCCACAGACAAGGTTCTCTTCATCATCCAAACTCAAAATAAATGAATTGACTCCAATAGTTGACGGTTTTGGTTATCTTTGACGCATCTCTGGCCTTTACGATTGGATATATTAGATCAGTCTAGGTCTTCTGGGGTTGGCGATGTACTTGATGTTCATCACCATATCTGGTTCAGTGTCCACTTGTCGGTTGTGAGTGGCAATTTGAAATCAGGCTAGTTTACACGTCTTATAAAAAAAATTCTGTACAGGAGCCTCGGGTGGAGAGGAGGGCACTTAAGGGTGAATTCAACAGCAACGATGACCCATGGTGACGCAGAAGCTTGGAATGAGCATCTCTTTAAATCCACTTACCAGCGCTGCACATTCACTCCCGGCCTTGGGTAAGCTCCTACACGACCAAGTTCTCACAGACTGAGACATTTCGTGATTGCAATACATAACAGAACTGCAGATGAGGTCTTAGTAGAGTGTGTCATGAACTTTGTTCTAAATTAGGTATCACCACGCGCAAAGAAACGACACTGCCAACTTCCATCCAGGGAATTAAGACTGAAGGTTTGGATATGATAGGAGCAAAACACAATCAAATTTTCAATAAAATAGTCTTCATAATACGGTCCACATCCAAGTCCATTGTATGGTTTAACTCGTACGATTTGATGCTCTATTTCTCATCTGACAAGAAATTCATAGTGTTGAGATTTAATCCAACATTAAACCATGGCCCAAGCAGAGGTGGATGACATATCGAGGCATGCACTGATGAGGCAGTAATCTTGTTAATATTCATAGTTCATCTAGGGAATTTTGTACTCATTTTTGGAATGCGGTTGTGGAATCTCGGCAGACATCTCAAAATGGAACTGTGATGATCCCCGGAACTTACCCACAATGGGTTGCTGACACTTGCAGGTCTGTGGGCATGGCATACGCAGAGGGAAGGAATATTTGGATGAATGGATCATCAGTTCACCTCTCTGCAGGATCGAAGGAGCAGGCACAGTTCCTGCAGCATGCTGGCATCGAGGTACACACAAATGCTCCATAGCTTGTATACGCCTGTGAGTTCTGAAATTATTACTTGGGTTTTGATAATATTACCAGTCTTTGCAAGTTAATGATCATCTATAGATTGTGAATCGTGATCCGCGCTAACAACCTCCTTTAAGCAAGCCGTTCAATTCAAGCTTTGAGGCCTACTTCTGATTCACAGCTCAACCATCCACTTTCAAATGAGTTATATTCATGAAGTGTATATTTCGTTGTGTTTTTACCACCATTATTTGACCAGTGAATTATGCAGCATTAGTCTTTTGAAGTTTATTTTCTTTCGAAGTTATAATTGATGAGGCTCTTGCTTTTTCCTTGATAGACTGTGATGTGCATCCCGTGGTCCGACAGCGTGCTGGAACTTGGCACTAGTGAAAGAGTAAGCATCTACCTGATGATTAAACTGGGTTTGCCTCTTCTAACGCAGTGAAAGTAATTAAATTGTACTACTTTTAGTGCTCCCAGTGGACAATGTACACAAAGTGTTTTAATCTCATGTTGCTTGTTATTTTCTAGGTGGCCGAAGATCCTAGTCTGATGGAAAGGATTCGCGGTTTCGTAACCGAAATCATGCCATCAGCACTTCCTGACACTTCTCAAGCTCAACAAAACCATTTTGGTGCAACATCCATGACGGAATATTCCCCTTTTTCGTGGTTGAGCGCCGCAGGGGATCTTCCAGATAATCTGAACCACCAAGCCTTCGACCCAAACTCGCTTAACCAGCAGTTAAGGTATCCCACAGTTCATACCGTAAATTCTCATTCACAATTGAGATTATGTATTCCTCTCATACCAACATGTTTGAGTACATCTTTAGACACGCTTCTTAATCATCTCAAAGCGTGCTTCGATTGAAAAAATAATGTTTGTTATGTCCAGATCGGTCAGCCCGTCGACAAGATTGACAACATCAGAAATGTTTTTCGCGAAATCAGATGATAGCCAGGGGATCTGTTTTAAACCCGACCATGCTGTGGACACAGACTTGGTCCCAGATCCTGCAACGTTAAGATTTCCTAGAGCATCGAGATCGGCCGGTGACATCCTACAGATGCAGCACAAAGACCTGCTACCTGCATCATCCAACCAATTCAGGGGTCGGTGCAGATCTCATTCCTCCACCACTTCGCCCAGTGCGAGCAACTTAGAAGGTGGGTTTAATATAAGGCTGTCCAACTCCCCGGAGAACATCAACCCGCAGCTACCTCGAGACGATGGTGATATTCAGAAAGTGTTGAGTTTCATGCAAGATGGAGGGGAACCATTGGGGACTCATCGAGAAGAGTGGCAAGATTTGTATAAGTCCTCTCTTGAAAGTGATAACGTCATACGCGAAACGAATTTGCCCAGCCCTTCAAGCGTTCGAGTAGACGATGGTGAGACGCAGCCGGGCTCCATGTCTTGGCAGAGGACGCGTGCTGAAGACCCGATCCTCGATCCACGAAATGACAGAAGATTCCCGGTGCTTGAGCGAAAAGCTGCTGAGCATAGTAAAGAGATACCCAGTTTGCAACAAGGAATACAAAACAGTAGAGCTGCGGGACAACAGCAGCCGGTGCTTACTTTCTCTGGCGTGGAGACCACAACGACCACTTGTAGAGACCAAGATGCATTTTACCAGGTACTTATATGAATCATAAAACATCGCAATTCGAATCCTCCGATTTTCCTTAGCACGCAATCACGACCATTGTGAGAAGCAACTGTCTTGTGTATAATAACGATCTTTTATCTTGAACTGTATTTGTGTTGATTACTGAATGCATCACTGAGTAGTAGATGAGAATATAGACAGCTTCAAGGATGTCATATTTATTCTAGTTTTTTTCTATTTTTTGTCATAGGCGGGTCCATTGACGGACCAGAGACGAGCTCGAAGAGTGTCAAGAATCGCAAGTTTGGGTCCAGTAAATGGTGCCCGTGACGATGCGGCTGTAAATCACATGATGGCAGAGAGACGTCGTAGAGTGAAACAAAAAGAAAACTTCACTGCATTGAGGAAATTGGTGCCGATTATCTCCAAGGTATCATTCACACTACTAAGCATCATTGATGAACTCTTCCCTTCTTGTCCACTACCAGAACTCTGCGCTGAGCTTTAAATAAACTTGATCTAAACACAAGTGACTTCTTTTGCTCATCAGGCAGACAAAGCTTCCACCCTTGGCGATGCTATTATCTACCTGAAGGAATTGCAGATGAAAATCGAAGAGCTGAAAGCAAGTACCACCCAAACAGAGAACCGGTACAAGATTCTGGAATTGTCTTATTATGATCTGAAGAGACGAAATGAGGAGCTTGAATGCATTACAGGGGATGGTGACTTCTCCCACAAGCACCCCTTAAGAATAAACTCCTATCAGTAATCAAGGACCACGTTTTTGACCTACGCAGCTTAGTTCCATAACAATATTGATATGTGTTTTGATTGGTTTAATGACTCTAAACCCGCACGTAACCAGAACAGCAGAGGATATATATGAGACACACTTCTCCCTTTAAGTCCCTCAAAGGTCAGTTTATAAACCAGATCAGCTCAATAGCTTCACCTGGATCACAGCAAGATTTAAATGTTAAAAGGACAATGCGTTAGCACTGAGTGCTGCGCACGTGTACCTTGCATTAATTTTTACAGCTCAGCTTCTCAAAAAGCCTGAAAGGTGTCATTTTTTTCATAATCTCGATGATGAAAATGTATTAGATAGACCTCTTTTTGTATCTTCTCTTGGTGTACGTGTGCGTGTGTGTGTCGATATACATATACATATATATGTATATGTACACATACACACACATTTGTTATTGAATTTCTCATGTGCTGAAAAGTCCACATCAGACTACGCTCTTTTCAAAATTAATTTTTATCTGACCACGTACTGAAGTTGTACACAGAAGAACGTTATAAACGGTGATCAACAAATGCAGTGTCAGGAATCTAGTACACAGGGTAGGCCAGAATCTGCAACTACATAGTCAAGGATCTCGATCCATCCATGTCGATGTGTTCAGCCCTCATCATCCACCATTTTATCTCCAAGCGTTGAATACCGTAATGTTCACATGGCTAATATCTTACAACCGGAACGCCTAATATCTCCAAGCGTTGAACGGGCATGGCCACTTGCACAGCATGAGCTACTGTGAATGAAAACTTATTAATCGCGGGCTTTCCTACAGTTTCTTCAACAGACTCTTGTAGTGACCCAGCTGGAACACAAAGCATTCTGTAGCTCATTTGGCATTCCTCACTAATTTATAACAGAGATTCATACTTTATAAAAAAACACTGGAACTGAAGCCTTACAAGGGAGTAATGCAATCACTTAATTAGTGGGAGCCCCACCAAATTTGAACACCCCCAGAGCTCAGACGAGATGCGGAGCACAGGTCTTAGACACTGTTCGATGATCCTCAAACTAAAAGCTCTGGGTGCAGCCTCCAGGACTAGCAAGGATCTCACTGCGTCGATTTATGCAAAAACTCCAGTCGGCGTTGCACGCACAACTGATCCTCCCTCACCAACCCGAGGTCACCTTAGACTGGAGTTAAAGAAACGCAACAGCAACTGTCAGCGCTCTTGGTACCTATTCAACGAAATAGTGGAAACAACCATGATGTGAGACGCTTACAGCACAACAAGCATTTCACCGCGGAGTTTCAGATCACTGGGGTGTGTCAGTTCCTGTTCAAATCCTCGAGTCTTCAGATTCATGGCCTCGTTGGACTCCTTTGCCGACACCCCAACGAACTCATTCTAGATCTAAACTGGAGGGTGGTGTGTGAAGAACGCCGGAGCAGTTTTGTATGCTTAATCCATTTTGGTATGGTAAACCCACAGGTCAATGTATTCCACAAGATCTTGAGCTTTAGGGGTGTGTTAGAATACCCAGCAACAGCTCTTTACATTGTGCATTGCTTGGTGCTGATGTGTCTTATTCTGCCTTTTAAACAAAACAAGAAAATCTCTTCAGACAGTGAGCATTGCTTATTAGGACTTACACTAATGATGAAAACAATTGCATGTGAGTATGGTTATTTCTTCACCTTGCAACTATGTCAAAGATGTATGGTGTTCCCTTCAATGTGGTAACCACAATATATGGTAACAATTGCATGTGAATAAGGTAATCAGTTCAAATTTTTAATATGTTACAGATGTTAATAAAGACATTCCAGTACTAGACATACCATCTTGTGACTTTTTGTGGAATGTTATGACGGGATGTAAATAATAAAAATGAATTATAAAAAATAATGTCACAATTCTTAGGCAGGATTTCTACATCTTGTTTTCGTTTTTGGCAGCATAACACAAATCTAACAAATAAAATTGATGCACTTAATTACAAATATAACAGTTTTGAGTTTATATATATATATATATATATAAATTTCTTTTTTCTTCTTAAATTCAAACAAAGTATTTTTTTTTTTTTAAAAGTTCCAATTACTAAAAAAAACTCACCTTTGTTGTCATGTTAGAAATGTGAACGCTCCAAGTATTATTTCCACACTTTCAAGCATAAAATTGTAAAAAAATATTTTATTTGTTGATGACTTTGTTAGGTCTTGGATCCAACATCTTTCTAAATCTATGTTTACTATGTGCAATGAACTTTTGTAGTTTAATAAATCTTAAGACTTTTTCATGTTACTGTGTTTGACACATGCATTCTAATACCAATTATATTTTCCATTAAAGAAATCTTTAATTTTATGTTATTATTATTTATTGTGCAAAATCTAGTTAATTGTACATAACATCAACTTGCGTGTTTGAAAAACTGTTTGTTATGTCAAAAATACACGAGTCTGAAGAGAAAACCACAATGGATTGGATTTCAAATTTATACTCATCACATACAAAACAATGGCTCCGATTTTAGCTCCACAAATTCTCAAGCCACGTTTTTTCCCTCCGTAAATTCGGGTTTTACAAATGACCACAAAATCCTGTAAAAATGAAAGACCCATGAGTCTGGAAACAACGGGTCTCGCGACACAGAAGAGCGGCTGCCCGCAGTATGATCTGGCAGAGCAAACGCTGACGTGGTTGAACACGTCGGAGTGTGACGTGGCCATATGTTAGGGCTGAGCTGGCTACAGGGTCCCCCGCCTTCATATGCCGTCTCTGTCCTCCAGTACCGCTTTCACTTTCGCTAAGTTGCTTGCTGCTGCTCATCTCCGCTTGGTTGTGAATCATGAGGGCTAAGGTACTGCATTTCTTCCCATTCTACCGCTGGCTCAGCAATGCAACAAATATGTTTCGAATTTGCGGTGTTGTGTAGGTTCTTTTGAGTTTTGTTTTGGCAACTATTGTTGTGAAAAAGCTATGGTGTGCAAGAGCATGCATGTGATCAGAGCCTCGATGTATTAGTGAGGCTTATGTTTTAGTTGCTTTCCAACAGTAATTATTGCAGAGCCTTTGCTTCAATGTGTCGCGGATGAAGTTTGGATAGGCTTGGGATCCGGTTGCGTGTATTCTAGGGTTAGGTTAAGGCGACTACTGTTAGAGTGTGTTGGTAACATAACTGTAAGTGTTGTGTCTCTCATGGAAATGATGTGCTCACTCTGGACTCCTGATTTTGTGTGACAGTGGAAGAAAAAACGTATGAGGCGCCTGAAACGTAAGCGCCGAAAAATGAGGCAGAGATCTAAGTAGAACCTGAAGTTTGGCCGCTGTCTCTCGTGGGCAGGAAAGAATGTCATATTTTCGCACCTGATAGGCTGTTGGATTATTTCTTGAGAAGGTTACTGGATTATTTAAATTCTCAGAGCTCATATTTTCTAGGTATATAGCCAGTATCTTAGACCATGCGAGTTCCAGACTTACAAGCCTGTCACACCTGACGGTGATATGTGAATAATTTGACTTCGGAAGGGAATGGAGGGGTTATCTAGACATCCCTACATTTGCTTTGTCCAACTGTGGTCCCATGTTGTTGATGTTTTTCTCCCACAATCTCTCATCGTCTTTTTGTTTACCACAGATGAATGGTTTCATCCACGCATTGCATTGTTGTGTCTGGTCGTTTCTGATATTTTTCGGTTCAGGTTCATTAAAGGTTTCACTGTTCAAACAACTTGGATCAACTAAAAGCAACGTAATATGACTTCATTTTGAAGCCTTCTTAGCTTGGGCTGAAAAGTTTTGTTGGTATGGTCGTAGTGCCTCTGTCCATCTTCCTGTGCTATCCTAATCGACCCGTGGCATACCGTGGCTCTCATCTACGACTCTAGTATATAGGAGAGTAGGTATAGCCCAGCAAATTTTCCCCTCGAAAACTATCATTCAAAGATAACGTGGTAAGCCATAAGCTTCCATCAAAATTATCAAATTGGAACTGAGTGTAGATGTATGTCTGGGTGATTTTCAAATGAGGCTTTCATCACAACTGTGTGCGCATCGCTGAATTAGAGCATTTGCATCACTCTTCACCCTTCTGAGACTAAAACTTTGGTGCCATTGTCTGCAAATGAACCAGGTTCAAGAGCCGCGAAGCTTTATGTCTTTGCGCTGCGTTCGGTGCTAGCAGTGACTGGCCTATTAGCAGAATTAGACAGCAAAAAGTACTGTAAAATTATATCAGGTGCACCCACAAGCTACTCTCTCGCAGGGGGATGCCAAAATAGGTCTGCCGAAATTCCTCAATCTTCCCGTCCCAATCATCCAGCATCTGCCACACGTTCTGACAAGCTCAATCTGCTGTTTAGCCTGAAACATCGCCTTAGACAACTTTCTTTCGTCTGTCACTGACCAAAGAAAATGAAGGAAAGAGTCATGCATCAACGAAATTGCAGTCTTCCTCTTTACTTTTGTAAAACTAGTTATATCGTCAAAATTTCATGACGAGCATCTCGTCCGAGAGGCTTAGATATTGAATACGCTGGAAGTTTTTTCATCACTTCATATTCTGAAACAAAATCAGATGATGTCTAACCCTATTAACATTCTAAACTGCATTTAATCCTACACTTCGTCTTAATCGTGGCGGGGATGCTACGAGAGTTTGTGAATTTTCTGGCAGAAGTAGGCCTTTTACCAGCACAACCATCTGCACGAGAATCATAACTCCTGAGCGCCGTAGGTCCTTGGAGGAGTGTGTACACTACAGTCAAAATCGACTCGTTAAACCATTCAATTCCAGGATTCATCGTGGTCGGTATAATTTATCACAAGTTCAAAGCAACTCGAATCAACATAACCAAATCTTTATGCATCTTGAAATCTTTATCGCCAGAGCTCAACCTTGTCGAAAACTCCTAATGGTAGCTGTATTCACAAACTATGCATTTCATTAATGTTAATTTTCTGTGCGATAAGACTATTGAGTGGACGTGTAGAAAAATTTGTGGAACCTTACAGAAAAAGTACAACTACGTCAATTTCCACTCTAGTATTTCAGAAACTCAGCCTTGCAAGTGCAGGAAGACATGATGGGGTGTCAGGAATACGAAGGCAACGCAGACAGCTCCATTACGATGCACACAACTGGAAACATTAGCAAGCCTTGTTATTAATAAGTCTGTTTTACACTTGGATTCTTTGCCGTTTTCAATAGCATCTTGTAAACGTCGAATTTTATTACGAGGCATAGATGCACTCGTATAAATGTTTTCATAACGCTTTGACTTGTAGATCACACAAGCAGCAGACTGTAGCAAGTAGCATACACGTACAAAGCGTTGCACCTTACAATATCAATATAATGGTAAGCGAGAATATGATAGATGACCACCGTAGCAAGAACACATTGAAATTGGTAACTTCGAAAACAACCATCAAACTTAGAGGTTCAATACGTGCAAGACGCGACATGCATAGGTATGGAAGTCAAACAAAATAAAAGAATTGTCACTTCAGCATTCAAAGATCGCGAGGCTACGCGTATTTGGCTGAAACATTTGGAAGATAGCAAATAGATCTCACAGTCTTACCAGAGCCTAAATATCCCACATCTGACACAAGGTATAACGGTCTACATAACTCCTACATGCACCTAAAGATTCCGTAACTCCTGTCCAATCCAAAAGATCGAAATGAAGAGCAACAATATTCCGCCAGCCTCCGAAGACATGAGATAAATAACTATTTCCTGGCTCTTGTAAAACAGTTTAACTGCGGAGCACCTACTTGGATCTATGTCTCAATTTCCGACGCTACCGTTTCAGACGCCTCATACGCTTTTTCTTCCACTGTTACAAAGCATCCATTGCTATAAAGTGAGCAAGAGTCCAAAATAAATAACAATAAAAAAGAAAAGAAAAAAGAAAAAGGCAAAACACAATTCTGCGATCAGTATCTGAAACAGAAGTGAAGAGAATATTTTCACTTCTAGAAACCCTCGTTTACACAAAACGAGTGCTCATAGCATGAAACACAAACTCAACTTCGCAAGATGCGTTTGGCAATCTTAAGTGCGAAACAGAAATCCGCCGGAATCATATCTGCCCTAACATGCACAGAACCGACATCCAGCACAGGGACATCACATCTTGGACCACACTTCAGTGGAGATCCATACACAACAAGCATCTGATCAAGCCTCGCGGTGTACATCTAAACTTGCGGAACCGTTGCTTCTTGAGCAGGCAGCTAGCTAAGTTTCGCTGCAATCGGCACGGATAAGCGCCTCACAGTGAAGAAATGAATCACTAGTACTGTAAAGATTTACCCAACACACCTTGGCCCCTCGCGAGCAACGCCGCGTACAAGAGCTCGTTCCATGTGTCCGGAACGCCGGGCAAACAGAAATGACTGCAGTCCTGACGATTCTTCGGGAGTAGTCCGTTCACCTTAACGTCGTTTCCATACAGCCCTGGATGTCCATCGGATCTGTAGTTTGTAGAGGTGGTGACGTCCACGTACTCGACGGCACTCCTCTTTGTCTTGATGTTCTGATCGATCGCTTCCACGATGAGTTTGTTGGTCCAGGGCACTTGCTGCAGTTGCTGCACCTCTTCGTCTGTGAATGGCTTGATCTCTTCGTGGCAATGACCACCTTTGTTCCAGGATCCTCCTCTGCACAGGATTTGAAGGACCAATGCGCATTGCTTAGTGGACTGTCTGTGATTGCAGGCCTTCTAAACTTACAGGCATGCGTGTGAGATCTTCATTCTAATCTATGATACATCCAAAGTGATACCTCTAGCAGGGACCTCATAACTGCTGCAAAGTAATGGTTTCGACATCTAGCTCTCGACTAGGTTTGAAGGATCTGAAATTCCAATCACATTTGAAATCCTTTACTCATTTTGGGCAACCTCGAGCGGGGTTGAGAATACGAAGGTGAGGAAGCCACCTCAGCAGACGCACCTTGATGAAATGGAGAAAAGCTTCGAAAAAAGACTTGAGTAGTCGTAGGATCGAGATTACGTTCCATCCATGATGCCCAGGTTTTCATTCCGATTTTGAATGCATCCTCATTGCTGTGGGTCGTCAACTCTTGCTCCATGTAAAACCTGCCACCTCTGAAAATAAAAGAACACACACACAAGAAATGAAAAAATGAAACACACTAACCCAGCCACATCCAAACCACCTGCACCAAGTTCAGAAAACAAATGCTCCCCAAGGCCTACAATCTGAAACAGCCGCGTTGAAGAAGCATGCCACCACAAGCCCGCACGAAAATGCAAGACAGAACTGACTGGTAACAAGGAACAAAGTGGGCATCCAATCTTACGGGCGACCAATCTTCTCCCATGACCACCAGTGACCAGTATTGAATATCATGACGTTGGCTCCAGGCCAGCTTCCGGCGCTCCATGACACGTGGTCGATCTTAATCACGCTCGTCACATTTTCGGGTAAATCCGGAGGAGGTCGTGTTTGTGGAACAAGAAAAGTGTCCCTGTAATACTCCACGGTACAGTTGTAGTCTTCGAATCGGAATATCAACTCACCAATGACCTTACTGATGGACTGGCCATGGACCTCATAAATCCGTGATTTGTTCTGGACACCTTCTGCGAGCATGCACAACATCGACTCCCATTGATTCCGCCCCAAAGAGTCCCCAACAAACACAATCCGCTGGTCGCGCAACCTTTCCAGCATGTCTTTAGGATTGAATCTGCAAACAAAAATATTGTATTCAAACAACAAGCGGGTGGAGGAGGCTAAAGTTGCAAGTTGCTTGTCGCATCACACGATCTTCTCTCAAAGATGACAACACCATGGTAGCCTTACGAAAATGATATATACAAGAGCATACGCGAGAGAAAAGGATGCTGCTGGTGCAATTGTGAACGCCCCAGACAAAATTGGACACAGAGGAGAGATGGGTTTGCTACACAGGCTTCCAGAACACATACTAACGTAGCTAAAATCCATCAACATTTAGTTTTAAACGGCTAGATCAAAATAGGGTCAGTCCAGTAAGTATAGGGGTAAACCTGGGCAAATCACAGTCGTCAGGTTGCCAACGATACTTCATAAAGTCTGTGTCGGGTCGACCATTCTCCTCACACCGAAAACTTCTATCCACAAAAGGGCAATTCCTGGATCTGTACAGTGGGTATGACTCATCGTACACCCATTGGCCTCGATAAAGGCTACAACCAGCCAGAGATCGACGTGCTTTGCCCTTCGCCTCTGCACCAGCTGCCATCACTAAAACCTCAGAACTTTCAGGATCCTCAGAGTGCGACTCCACGGAATTCTTGTGATAAGAAAGTGAATGATTAAACCCCTCGCCATCGGTGTAGATTGAGGAGCTATTAGCTTCACTCATTATGGCAGAATCATTGTCATGCAGAGCTGGTTTTAATTTCTCTACAGACTCTTCCGCTTCGTGTGAATCATCGGCTCCTACATCTGTAGAATTCCCGTTACCTAGTTCGACATCAACTGTCTTGGGAGCTGTCCCTTGAAACCCCTTTCCTCCTTTAGATCCTTGGAGGGTTAGAGAATTAGGTTCCAAACTCCTTCGCAAAACAAAGTCTTTAGTAAAACTACTGCCATAGAATGCCTTTACGTCAACCAACGCAAAGCAGAGCAAAATCAGTGCTGCGCTGCAAGCCAGCAGCAACGTAATCCCAAGGGTAAGGCTTTTGCAATACGCCTTTCTCAAGGATTTTGAACCTGATCGCACCTCCAGTCTCACTAGATTGGGCTTCGAAGCCACTTGGAATACAACTCCACGAGGACAGCAATAGCTACAGATTAAAAGCTCCTTCAACCGCTTCCAAAATAACGGCTCAACAAAAAATCACTAACCGCGAAATGAGTCTGAAAACGTTCAAATTCATCCCACATTTCAAAGTGCTCCTCTAGAGCTCAATCTCGACAATATGGACCTACTTCTAAACCGGCACCTCGAAGGCACCCTCATCGTAATCGCTTCGCCCTACTGCTAACATCGGATCACCCGCTATCGTGTGCAGTGCAGCGATTCTCAACAACAACACACACCGCCTCCTCCAAACTTCTTGACGCAAGTTCACACCATCACAAGAGCTTCCCAGTTCTCTACCCTTCGTTTCCCACACTACGCTCAACACCAACGACGGAAGTGCACTTGATATTGCAATCGTGCAAGAATGAGATAGAGCTACGGTCAAGAACGATCATCCGTCGCAAGATTTTAGCTCTCTTACAACTTCATCAAATCCAGAGACGAGGGTGCTTATCGTCAGGTCCTCCTTCAAGCGCCTGGGAAAGTAAGCATGGCAACGGACCTCAGTAAATGATAGTTTCAAAGAATACAATACAATAACTCTATAAGTTCTTCATTCATGTCCGTGGTGTCAAGAGCAGATGCGCGTCACTATCCTCCCACAATCAGCTGGCAGAGGGATTTCACTGCTCTCTAAAACAACGATTGAAGAGCATGACCCTACCTAGACTTCACGCAGATTCGACAGCATTTCAACAATCACTGTCTCGAGGCAAAGCAGAACCTTCTATGACTATAGGGTCCGCAGTATTTGCGGAATCCTTCATTCAAAGTTCATCTAAAATGGACACTCTGAACACGTCGCTGTTTGAAATGGGCCACTGCAGTAACCCTTCAAGCATAATGCTGCACAGCCAACCAGGCGTGAGCACCCGCACCAACTGTGTACAGTAAAAGCCTACGAGACGGAAACTTTCATTACATCTGACAAGGTTGAGCTAATATTGGAAAAACGTTTTGGTGATACATTAGTTTTTGTTCAGTTCCCAGGTCGCAGTTCCCATCCGAGTAGTATCCCAATTTAGATTGTCACAAGGATCAGCAGTGTCCGTTCAAGTATGCATTCCAGGGTGAGAATAAAGATATGCCAGGTCGAAATAGACGGAGCTTGCTTCTGCTGAGTTCGAATGAGCCACACATATGAAGCTGAGTTACGAATGTGGGTATTTGCGTTATATGGGTCTGTGACCTACGTTACCCACCATAACAGCCTTTGCTTCTTTTGGAGGATCCCTTCGGAAGAGGCACAATTCAGCGTCAATGTCTTCCCATGATAGGAGATTGAATATTGTCTTTAAAAGATTTTGATAGCGCCATGAAGCAAGCAGTCAATGGTCGATCTGGCGAAATGTTCCTTCAACAGAGGCGATAGATGCGCTACAGAAACACGGCATTTAACACCCTTAATCCTTTCCTACTCTTCCCACTTCTGATAAAAGCACTACTTCCAACACACGCACTTGCAAAGTTTGATACAGTTTACGGACCGTGCCACAGAACTTGGGCCACTCGATGACTTTGTAAGTCACAGCTGCCACACTCAGCACTGTGCACGAAATAATTGAGCGCGAGTTCCCATGCACAAGCAAATTCACACCTGTACTTGTGTTCTTCCGACAAGAGGAATAGACAGGTTACTCACTCGTAGGCTCCCCTGATTGGAAGAATTTGGCCGAATGAGCTCGGTTTAGGGATGGAACAAGCTAGTGAAGAGACACAAAACTGATGCATGCTACAGCCTCCCTCAGAAAATCCCTTTCTTCCAGTATCTATTGGCCCATCACGAAGACTGCAAACGCGTCTTGCCTAATTAAGTGCTCAGATTGCAAACCTGCAACGAAACGTCCAGAATGCAATGCCGCAGCGAAACTCTCAGCAGGAGTGAACAACGACCTGGAGAGGCAAGGAGAGGACGGCACTGTTTCTACCAAAATTACCACCGCGACGCTATGCCGGAACAACCACGCAAACGACTCCTCGTCGATGTGAATGAATGTGATTTAAGTAGTTATGTTTATTTTTGTTGTTGTATATCTATCTATCTAATTTTTTTTAAAAAAAAAAAGAGAACGAGAGGGAGAGGTATATAAGAAAAAATTAAAAATAGAATTAAAAAAGGATAGCAAGTACAAGTTTTTCTACAACCAGTTGTCATATTTAGGCCACATGATTGTACCAAGAGGTCTTAGCATACAATAAGCAAAATTAGATGCTTTGTAGAAAATCTCAGTACCTAACCATGTACTACAACTTCACATTTTTTTTTAAATTATTGGAAAATTATTGCTGGTTTGTCAAGTACTTTAGCTTAATTGCCAAGCCGCTTACTATTCTCACAAGCAAGGACCAACTATTATGAACTTGGAGTTATGAGTAGCAAGCATTTGATACTTTGAAACAAAAACTCAGTTCAATACTAGTGATTCAACATTCTGATGTTTTCATATCCTTTAGTTATATAAGGTACTATATAATATGATTTTTAATCTAAGAATACACTAGGTATCTAACTATAGAGAGTTTACTTGTAATTTATTAGCCAAGTTTTGATAAGTGATTTGTCTTTAATAAAGATGACAAATAAATATAATAATAATAAAAAATATATATATTGCACTAATAAGAACCTTTTATATTTAAATAAGTTTGTATATAATTTTTTTTATGGCATCTAAAAAAATCCTTAATATCTTTTTTATGCCATCTAAAAAAACCCTTAATATCTTTTTTATGCCAAATTATAACTAACTAATTTTTAGTAGGTTAGATTTTTAATATCTTCAAAAAAAATCTATTATCTCTTTTTAAAAATTTATTTTTATATCAAAATTTTATTATAGCTCCATATATCCATCTTCAACACCTCTATAAAGTCTTGGCTTTCAAAAAATCCCTTTAGTTTGCACAAAATTCTTAAATTATAACAAAACCCTTTAATATCTTATTCACTCGTAAAAGATTATTTTCTTTTTAAACTTTAGAATCAAATATCTCTTGATCTAACTGTTCAATTTTTGTCAAATTTTTCAATAGTGTAGCTTGTACTCTTAAGCTTTGCCACAAGAATAATCAGCCATAGATTTCCTTTTAATTATTTGATATCTCAAAAACCTAGTAGGTGCTCAAAATCTTAGTTTATCGACATTTGAGCACTATTTTCTTCATATTTCAAAAATCCAAAATCCAAATGCTATAAAAACTTGTGTATAGCTTTACAACATAAAAATACTTATTTTCAAAAATTTTGAGTTAGAACCTTATCAAATTGCTTAAGATATAGTTCAAAATACAACTACTAACTAAGCAAGTGACTTACTACTTTTAGATTGCAAGTACCAACTTCAACCTCCAATATCTCTTTCATTACAATTTAGAATCTATCAAGCTATATATTTAAAATATAATTAAAAAAAAATTCTTTCTACTTCCAATTGCCAATCCTTTATTGCTTTTTATATGTATGTATTATGTCCCAAAGAATGACAGTAGATACAAAATTTACACCTTGACTTTGAGTGTCTATATTTCCTTTATAAAAACTCCAAATCACTCAATTTTTATACCAAAATTATAGCCAAAAACCTAAACTTGCTAATTCTAATCTTTGATATTTAAATGATTTCAAAAGAGAAATCCTAATCCCTAATAAGGCTTAAGACAATCTCCTTACAATTTATTAGATATGACTTTTGGCCAATAAGAATAGAGATTTCCATCATCCATCTCTATTCATCCACATGGATGGCCTAATTATTCTTTTTGATATTAAAATTTCTTTCCAATCCTTTTTCTAATAAGATTTATATAATATGTGCATTAAATATCAAATAAAAGAAATAAAATAAGATTTCAAGGATCACCAAGAATATATAAGAAGAAGGTACCTCTTTTTAAAGTAGAAATAAAGAAGCAGCACTATTACATACAAATGTTTGTTAATCCAACATTAATAAAATATCTATTTAAAATTCAACCAACATTTAAAAGAAAATTAAATGATTAATCTTTTTTTTTTTAAAAGATTGTGAGATTTAAAAACATAAATAGGTAAAAATCTACAGCCACAATTTCTTTTGATAGATAGAAGGAAAAATAAAAACCTTTTTTACTTAATATTCTTAGTCTCTTTTTCTACTTTGTTGTTTTTGTTGTTGTTGTTGTTGTTGTTTTTTTTAATTTTTTTTTTTTTTTCCTTTACATTAATAGGCTGATTTTTTTATTTTATTTTGTATGTTTTTTTGTTGCTAAGTAAAATAAAAAGAAGTGTTAGAGGCCATGGATGCAACAAAAAATAAAATCATTTTATGCAAGGATATTCTCTCTATTACTTGTCTTCTTATTATTCTTATTTCAATTATACTACCATCTATCATCTCTTTTCTTTTGTTTATCTTCTTTGAAATTTTCTTGGACCAATAACACATTTTATAAAGATAATTTAAAAATTTGTATTTATAATAATTTTAAATTTTATTAAAATTTAAATTTAAATTCAATATCATTTTAGAAAACCTATAATATTGATATATAAAATAAATAAGATTTTGTAGATTATATTTTTTAATAATATTTTTTAAAATTATAAAAATATTATATATTTATTAAATGGCATTATATATGTTAAAGAAATATTATCCACCTACTTTGTTTCTAGTCACTTCTACTTACTTCTTCTTATAATTATTTACTTAAGCATTATATTCATCTATAATATTATTTCTTTCTTTTCTTCTTTTCTATAAATATTTTAAATTATACTTCTTTAAAATTCTTATCTACACTTTGCATGAAGGTAAATAAGTCCTTTAAACCATCCATAACATTGTATAAAAAAATATACTATCTAATTACCTAATTATTATTTAAATTTTATGATCACATTTAAATAATAAATTTAGAATGTCTTTAGATTTGGTATATATATCCAATAATATTACCATCATTAAAATTTTGTTCTAAGGTTGTGGTACCAAATATATTGAAATATTTTTGCAAATAATAATTCTTGAGATGAAATTGCTAGCTACTGATTTTATATTTTAGTAAGGTGAAACTTGCAAAAAATATATAAGTGGGTGTAGGATAGAATAATTATTGAGCTTGTTTCTTCCTACTTTTAACAATCTTGTTATTCTTGTTAATGGTTGGTCTTTTGATTAAATACTTATTATAATAAAAACACACAAACAATTTCTAATGCATTTGTAAGATTCTCATATGACTCTTATGTGTACCTATTAATATAAGATACATACCAATGTATAAAATATTCCAATTTATTTTAGACGTGCTTTAAATCTAAGACTTCTTTTATTTTAAATTTTGAAATATAATCCATTTCAATAAGAGATAGTTGTATTGTCCTTGTTGATTATTTTATAAGGTTCAATAAAAAATTATAGAATATATATATATATATATATTACTATTTTAAAATTAATAATTAATAAAAAAATATATTAATTTATTTTTTAAAAATAAATGATCTAAATTTTTAATCATTCAACCTATTACTTAATATTAAAATAAATCAACCATATATTATCACCAACTTTGAATGCAATCGTATATTTTATTATTTATTTTTGAAATATCTACAATGGTATTTATTTTTTTTACTTAGACTTCTTTTAATTTTATCTTTATTATTGTATACAGCTTCATAAAATCTATTTAACAAATTCTTTGTTGTAAGATTAATAATCTTAAAAATATATTAAATATTCCAAATTATAGATAGTAATTATAGTTGAAAAAAAATATTATTTGTTAAATAAATAAATATTCATTATTATTGTAATTTATTTTTCTAGTAATTATAAAGTTTTTATTAATTAGTTTGGTAATAATTGATAGTACATTACAAAAATTAGTCTAATAAATCATATATATATATTTTTTATTTTATATTGATTTGAAGATAAAATAACTAAAAATAACTAAATATTTGATTTAATATCTTAAATATTTCTCTTTAAATTTAATACAAATATAATCTTTAATTAGATATAAAAATAATATTAAATTTATAAAATCTTTAGATTATATTAAATAAAAAATTGACTATTTTTTGCATATTATAATATTTATATAAAACAAACAAATATGTTAATTTAGTTTAAAAAATCCACAATTACAAAAGCAAATTTGTCAAAAATTGAGGCTGATAGAATTATAATATATCAATAAAAACTAATAAAAATTGTCATTTTAAAATTATTTATGGTTGAAGCAATCTATATCATAAAGATAAATTTTTAACTTAAAAAATAAAATACTAATATAAGATTTAAATTTAATATAATATTTTCTAAATAAAGCATGAAAGAAGTTTTTTTTTTTTTTTTTTTTTTTTTTTTTCTCTCTTTTTTTCTCTTTTTTTTCTTTTTTTCTTTCAAAAATATATAATCTTAAATACAAATCATAAAAAAGAAATTCTTTAAAATATTTAGCAATAATCAAGATAAGTACTAATATTAAATAATTTAGATTCTTATAATAAATATAAACTATTATTGAACTAAAATTTTATTTTAGATAATCATGATATTCTTAAAATAAATCTGATATTATTAAAAAATCTTTGTTATAAATCTTATAATTGAATATAATTAATAAAACTTTTTTTAAATAAATATAATAATTAATATTACATTTTACACCCATTTGTTATAATACTACACCTAATACAAAATCCAAAGGTATTTTTTTATTGAAATAATAAAAATATTGATAGAATAAAATACTATCATTAGTAAATAATATTTTAAAGTCTTAATATATTTTTTTCATCTATATTCTATTTTAATTATTTTTATAAGTCAAATGTTCAAGTAAAATAAACTCTTAATAAATATGTAATTGCAATTCGTAATTTAACATATGCTAATAAACTTGTTATGATTAAGAATTGTCTAATTTATAATAATTTGTATCTTTTAGGATCTATTTGTATGTTTTTATTTTAAATGATATATTCCAAAAATTCTATTTAAATTGTGTAAAATATGTAGTATTTCATCTTAATAAATAATCATGATTCTTTTGATTTTGTAATACTAGACAAAGATATTTAAGTTTTTTATATCTTTAGAATAAATAAAAATGTTATTAAAATAAAATGAAATAAATTTAACTAATACTTTACAAAAATATCATTTATAAAAATTTGGAAAATGATTGAAATATTTATAAATTATAAAAGGTATTATATTGATATAATTTACACTATTTTTTTAAATGTTGTAAAAAATAAATCTGATTCAAAGTACTCAGCGGCATTATGTACAAGTGTGTGTATATGTGTATATATATTTATATATTTATTTTTTTAGAAAGTTGTAGTAAAAATAAATTTTAAAAAAATATTATAAAAAGTTGAAAAATAAATAGAAGTTATTATTGGCTATTGCCAATCATTCTAAGATTTTGACTAAATATAGCTAATTAATTAAAATATCACAAAGTTATTAATAGATATTATTAAATATTAGAAGAATTTTGGAAGTAATAAAAATAAAAATAAAAAATAAATAAATTAGATTATTTTATCTTTGACTATTTTCTTATATTGAAAGAAGTGTTTAAAATAGTGATCTTTATAAAAACTTCATTTAAAATGTATTGGAAAGGACTTAATTTTTTTAATCAGTAAATTATTTTTATAATTTTTTTATTTGTTAAAACTAATCTATATTATAATTTTAATAATATTATTACATTTCATAACAAAATCCATTGTTTGATTTAAGATTTAAAGATTGTTCAAGTTATATATATATATATATATATATATATTTGTTATATCATGTTAGTATATATATATATATATATATATAAATTAATTAATTAATTACTATAATATAATTCTAATTGATATTAATTAATAGTTTTTGAAGTTGTTAAAGATATAAAATAATTTTATTTTATAAAATTTATATTATTATTGGTTGTTAGACTAATTACATCATGTTTATTATATATAGGTTTATTTTTTAAAATGCATCTAATTTTTTTAATATTAAATATTTTAGCTCTAAAATTGATGAATTTAAAAAATAAGAAGAAAAAAAATTCTATCAAACAATATTTTAATAAATTTGACTTGAAGAGCTTTGAATTAAAATGGTAGACTTGAATTAGATAACTTTGAAGTTGGGATTTAATAAGTTGTATTTGGTAGATGAATCCTTGAAACCTTGATCTAATACTATCAAACTTAAAAAAAACATGTCTTAATTTTATGATAGATGTGATTGTATTTCTATAATAATCTACAATAAGAATATTCATTTGATGTGATACAATTATTGAAGAAATATCTTCCATCTTTGTATCTTCTTAAGAAGTCATTGTTAGTATTGATTGTGGTAGTAAATAAAGTTGATACATTGTAAGCATTAATTCCTTCAATTGTTTTTTCATTTGTATTATGGTGTTCTTTATTTTCATTTATTTTTCTATAGATTTAAGATCCTTGGTAAATCAAGAATTTCTACACAAGCAATAGTAATTTAAAAGAGAGATTTAATTATATATATATATATATATATATATATTAGTTCAAAAGAAGATAATCTATAATTTTTAAATTATTTTGATGTTTTCAAAAAAAAAATCTATTTATTTATATTTACATATTTATTTATTTTTTAAAATCAAACTTTAATATTATATATATTAATTCCATCAAATTGTTAAGGACATGAATATAAATGGGCTTGTTTTAAAAAATTACACGTATATAGCTAAGAAAAAAAGAAAAAAGACCAAAAAGATATAAATTTGTTAAATAAGAAGATATTAGAGCTACTATTGTTAAGTTTAAAAGAAATAATAAAGTCTTGAATCAAGACTAGAGTACAAGAAAGGCATTGAAAAAATTAATGATGAATTCAATTTTACCTCCATATGTACTAGTTAACAAAAAAACCATTAAAAAACTTATTATTCACTACAAAACTTAGAAACCAAGTATCTAAGTTGTAGAACACTTCTATAATAGCTTCATAGATATACCAAATATTTATGAGAAGTTTTTATAGCTACATGGTACAATTATAGATACCTAAAGGTATAATTTGTTGTTAAGAAGCTTTGATATTTCTTGAAGAAGATAATATCCAACTATTATTTTTCTATCCACTTTTGTTTAACTCTACTTACTTTTGTTTAGTTTTAATATAGGTCTCTTTAACACTACTATATTGACAATCCTTGATCCAAATGTCAACCTTAGATTACCATTCATAGAATGACCTTCATTCATAAGTGCCAATTTAAGTGCTATTATGACAAAGCATTTGGTCTTACAAAACCAATAACCTCTAAACTACACCAAGACAAACAAAATGGGACATACATACATACCAAATGTTGCTTGTGTTGCAATAGTTTTTTATTCTTCCACACCCATACCTATCCATGGTGTAATAAAAGTAAACCCTCTTATTGCATTGGTTTTCAGCGTACATGCCATTTGATACATTCAGGTTTAACAGTCTTTGAACCTTGCAGACTACATTTGAATACAAGCTCACAAAGCGTTCATCACAACCATAGAATCCCCAAATCGCAAACACCTTTGCTCTCTAAATAAAGTGTTACTGAACGAATCATTACTGAACTAAATAAAGTGTTACTGAACGAATCATTACTGAACTAAATAAAGTGTTACTGAACTCAAATGATTTGTGATTGATAATCTGCGAGGATTTTATGTCCTCGTGAGCAAACGAGTTGCCCATCTTCATGTTGTATCATAACTCATGAATAATCTTCTCGAGTACAAAGATGTATATTCTGAAGAGAATTGCTACAGAGAAGGCTGCTAACGTGGATCAGGGTTCACCGATCTGCCCATTACTATCTTAAACGTCTCATAGTACGAGATAGTAGAGCACGTGTTCATCATATTTTACAACAAAGTGGCTTCATGTCCCAGTAATAAGGTAATTTAAAACTTTTGATCTGCAAAAATGAGAGCGCCCGTGAACCAACTCAAGTGATAATTGTCTTACACAAACGGCTTCCGTGTGTAAGACTAGAAAATCACCTACTCCCCGCGGTTACTTTCCTTTTTACTTTCCTCTTTGCAAAGACGTTAGGAGATTGACGTTGCCTGCTGTCCTTATTCTCAACCTTTTGACCATCAAAGAGGCCTGTAATGAGACCCTTAGCAGCAATTACCGATCCCGTCAAAGATTCCGATGATAGTGAAGGCCGGCGGTACGCTTGTGAAAGGATCCCATCAGCGTGAACAACAGGCAACTCCCCTTGACCTAAAAACGCTAGCCTTGTAACATCTCCAACGTGAATATTCAGAGTCCTGCATCATCAAGGTCTGGTCAGTTCTTAAAATACAATCACGCAAATCAGGAATTATATTGCTATTTTGGGTAACTGGAGTAGTACGACAAATGGATATATCCTTTCCCAATCAAAGCAAAGAATATTTACTGTGCATAAGTCCAACATGTCCAACTACACTAGTGCTGCTCCACTAATCATTACAAATGAACCCGACTCTTGTAATTGTGATTCATTAATTCTAATGTTCATACATTTCAGATGAATGATTTGAAGGAATTGTAGGAAATGCATGATTTGTAAGAATTTTTCTAATAATCAAAAAATAAGTTTGCAAACACATCTACTTGTTCATCCATTGATTCTTTGCTCTGACAAACTATTCATGCAATGTAGACTTCGATGAAATACTGCACAAGGATTGCACCACACATGCTCACAATTTAGTGTAAACACGTGCACAGGACATACCTGAGCGCTGCAGAGAAGAATAAAACAACTCCCAAATGCTGAAAATGGTCTTGCATAAGCCTTTCGACTCCATTAACTAGCTGATACCTCATATTACCTGATAATCCCATAAAAGCTCCATAACTTGATGCACTTGTGCTGACTGAAGGGATCGGCACTGATAGTCTGTTACCGAAAACCACGTCATGGAGCAGTAAGCTTTATGTATTGGTGTTCAAAGAAGGACTCGAGCAGCTTCAACAGATTAAACGGAGGGTTGGTGCAACAAAGCTTACAAGATTATTTCATTCGAATGTAGCAATTATTGAGGGAACTATGTACAGGCATTTGTTCAAAGGCGAACAGTCAAGGAGCAAATGGAAACATACTCTTTTTTTCTTGCTGAAGGCATAAGACTGGTTAGACCTGCCCCAGCAGACCCGATTCCCATACCAACCAAGCTGAGCTGTGCAGCTTTGTAGAAGAAACTAAATACTCGCTTGGGCATATCAAATTCTCGAAGAGGGTAGCTTTTATCGAAGACGTGATTCGGAAGCTTTTGAATCGAATTTTGAAACTCATATTTGAATGTCGAACCATATGATCGACTGGGAGCTAGAGCCCAGTTCATGGCTGCTGTGCTCGCCACCAAAGTCAATATATTTACAGCAGCCATGTCCCATTCTTGTTTTATCCTGTTTGTACAACTCCTCGGATTTAACATACGGCAGTCTTCATACAACTGAACTTCCCAATACCGAGGCTGAAGGGAAAGGAAAAAAAAAAAAAAATCTGGATGTTTTCCATAACAAGCAAACTGCATATCCTTTTCGATAAATAGAAAACTCTATTATATATACATTTATACTCAAGAAACAAATTTAAGTTCATTCATATTCACGTGACACCTACGTTTTAACAACTAACCTAGAAATCATGATTCGCACCTTTCTCCTCGGTGTTGGAACTCCCACCACACAGCATTACCGATCGTGACTATCTCATCAAATGCTAGCTTGTGCAGAAATCCAGGATCCGCAAGTATGCTGTATCATTCGCATGTGAACGTATTAATCAAAGATAATGACCAAACAATCCAACCTCACAGTCTACGGCACCATGACGCTCGGCCTCATAAGGAAATATTACAATCGAATAGGTAAAAAATGAAATCGTGGTCTTTCATAAAGAATCAATTTATATACTGTGAATCGATCTATCACGAATCTGTACACATACATACAGAAATCAGTATTACGAAGAAAATCTCCAGGACCTTGAACATAAATTCATCAAGTTCACAACTATAAGCACGATGAACTTACCGCCCGATGAAAGCTCTTGAAACTGATTGAGGCGCCATTCGTGACAATGTCCTCGTCATGGTCGGCCTTGCATTCACTGACCAAAACCTCACCATTTGAGCAGAGCTGATCAAACCCTGATCCAAAACCCATGAGTGTCAAAAATTTGCTAACAATACTACTCAATGAGTGACCTAAATCTGATTATACTTTCGGTTATCGCCTATCACTTCCATGTAAGTATACCGTCATTGGTCCTTACTGCTACATAAAAAAAGGACGTGAAATACACCAAAATTTAGCAATTACAGCACAGGTATTCGTTCAGACGAAAAGAATGAAGTGAAGCTGCGTCCAACCCACCAATTCAACGGCCTGACGAATCCCTGCAGGTAAGTCGTTGATCGTCCTGAACCACTCTTGTAAGATCGCTTCCACGTATTTCCGATCGAACATCTGTGCAAGGCCCATACTACAGACAATCAACACGCTGATCCAAAGATTTGCACGGGCGACTTTGATTCTGATCAAAATCCTTGCATACGTCCAGATTGTATTCTTCACGAGTAATGAAGACGAACCTCAGGAACTACCACACGCCTTCCAAACAACCCCGAATTATCACCATCGTCATCGCCATCATCTTCACCAAAGTAGTCGTCATCATCGCCATCATCATCACCTCCATCTCCACCTCCATTGAAATTCTTATTCCCAATACCTCCACCACCACCTCCAAGTTCCACCTGAAATTACAAGTCTCATCAACTCCACGTTCAAGCCCTGCAAAGCAAGCAATCTTAAAACAAAACCCTAAGAGAACTTTATACAAAATGGGAGAACTATCCACAAGCCAAAACCTCGAAATTCAAGTTCCTCCAAACCCCAATAAACCTCAGGGCCACCCCCAAAATCACAACATTCACCACCATACAGCCAAAATCGACACAAATTCAACAACACGCAATCCAAATCCTCACCTCCTGTTTAACCCTAGCCGAGGACTGCGACAAGTCCAACTTCGACTTCTCCAAAGTTGCCCCGCCCCCTCCAAACGCACCATATCCTTTCTTCATGTCCACCGAATGCGACCAGATAGAAATATTCGGCACATCCGCGCTGGACGGCAAGCCCTCAACCATATCTTCTCCTCCCGGCGCACTAAACCCTCGAATAGCACCTCCAGACTCCACCTCCCGCCTCTGCTTCCTAACAGCCACCGCTAGCTTGCACTGAAACTCCGAATTCCGCAGCAATTGCACTCCAATTGACGGAACTCCCACATCCACACCCAATCCCTCCTTGTGCCAATTCCCACCCATGTCCCGCATCGCAAAAACCCCATTCGACGCCAGCGACGCCATCGCAGCTATTGCCGAAACCCTCCCTCGCAGACTTACAACAAAGTCGCAATCCTCTTGGCTGTGGTGAAATTCTAGTGCGGTGAATCCGCAACAAAATTGCGGCAACCACAACAACAAGGAAAAACAAACAAAGTCGTTCCAGGCGCGGACCGTCCTCAACAATGAACCTCGGTTGGTCCGTCCCCGGAACGTGAGCGCTTCAGGGGCTGGAATTGCTTTCCAGAATTGTTCAATCGGGAACATTCTGATGCAATTCCGACTGAAATCGTCTTCGTCCTTTCCCCGGCACGATGCCGTTCATTTAGATAAAACGGGTCCCACGTGGCACGCATCCAGGATTCTTGAGATATTTGCAAGGTCTTCATGTCCTAATCCAGCACGGGTATCAGAAAGTTTGCCGCACGCGTCACAGAACAGTTATCGCCATCTGGCGGTTATCGGCGGTGAGAGGACGTGCCCAGAGGTGGATGGCTGCCCGGTTTTCCCCGGTTCTTGAACATATTCGGATGGATGGTTCACCAACGTATATACGCCATATATATATATATATATATATTTATATATTTTTCTCCTACTAAATTAAAAGAGCTTTATTAGACCATTTCTAATAGGTGTTTTAAACCTTACTATTATTGGTAATTTTAATATTTATAAATATATTTAATTTTTAATAAATCTAATTTTTATTATGCATTAATTAATTTAATGTTAATGTGGAAAATCCACATCTGTTATTTCTACTTTAATAGTTACACAATTATCACTTTTTTAACTACTTTGCAAAAAAACAAAATATCTTATTTGTTGGATAGTGATTGTGGAATCATTGTCAAAATTATTTGTTGGTCTTAACTAAATTTGGTATTTGCTATTTAAAACATCAAAGTAAGAATCCTTTCCATGACATTATCAAATGTCATTAGCAATTTGTTGCAATGGTATATCAAGTGATGGTATTTAAAAAAAACTTTCATATTTGATCTCTTTACAAGGGGCAAAACCTTTTATTAATATGCATGTCCAAAATTGTGCATAATATTTTTTAAAACTCCACATAATCAAATCTTGAATATTACTTAATTGAATACCTTAATAATTTAAATGACCAAAAAAGATTTTTTATATTCATTCTTATTTTTAATAAAAAATAGTGTTAACATGGCAAACATATTTCAATCTAAAATCTTCAAACATTATTGAAGATTTTATAGCTATTTAAAAAAAATGAATGTATAATCTTTTTTTCAAATTAAATAGCAATTGAAGCAATGAGAACTCATGCTCATCAAATTCAACTTGTTTATAATTATTGTTACAATTTAAAATAACATTACAATGTTTATTAATATTATCATTATTGGTTGATAAAAACAATAAATTTAGTAGTTTTTTTACACTTGAGATTGTGAAAATTTATATATATATATATATATATATGAATGAGTTATTAAGGTTGAATTTTTATTTAAAATTTTTTTTTATAAGATTAACTAAAACAGTATAGTAAATTATCTTTTCGTTCAACAATGAAGAGGAGATAAAAAAATTCAATATCAAACAAGGGCCATGAATTAAAATAAATAATTATCTTAGCTTCTTCAGAAATTTTAAAATTAAAATTAGCTGCTTTATCTATTATCTTAGCTCCTATGAATTAGCTGCTTTAGCTATTATCTTAGATCCTCTAAAATTTCGCATATGCTAATTGTATTTAAAAAGAGTCTCATATCAAGCTGTGACAACACAAGTCTAAGAGTCTAAATCCATTTTTTGAATATAAAAAGTTTAGTTTTTGAAACACCAAAACTTTTCAGAACAAATTTATACTACTATTTAATATTTACAAGGAGATTTTATAATGCTTGTACACAATATTCATGATACATATATATATATATATATATATATATATACACATACATACATATATATACACACACATACACATATTAATTCTAAATTAAGGCATGATATTTAGAATTTAACTGTAATTTTACAATATGTTTTTGAAGTAATAAAAACATCTATTAAATAAATGATTTGCATTTTGTAGATTAATGCATATACAGCTATGTCTATGTATGTGTGTATATATTATCCAGCCAAATTATACTCTGAGTATATTATTGAGTATATTATACTCTGAGTAAATCATTGGTACTACTGTAAATAGATTATTATGGATTTATGCAGAAAATTATTGTTTTAAATACACTTATTCTTACTTAGAATATTTTTAATTAAAATTTTCATGTACATATATATATATATATATATATGCAACTATTCATCTGGTTGTTTATTTACGAAAAGTATCACACCATTGAAATCATTTCATGTAGTTTTTGTTATTTTTAAAAAAAATTCTGATTTTGTTCTAATTGTCTGTCATAAAGAATGGCAACTTGCCAATCTTCACAAATCCAAGTTCACATGCAACCAATCTTGTTTCTAATTGTGAACTTGTCATAACAATTGACAATCTGAATGATTTCCAGTCTTTTTCCGACAGACCAAACCATACACTTATCACTTTTCAGGTGACTGTTTTCAAAAGCATCTAAATCACACATCAACAACACTAATCGCATTCTCTTAAGCCACACTTTCTCATGATCAGGATGAATCCAATGAAATAAATGTAACCCACATTCCGAATGCAGATTTTTACTTTAAGATTTCTACACTACATTTTATACAACTCATCAATGGATCACGAGTTCAAATCCTCTTGCCGTATGGGAACCATCTTGCACACAAGACGCTAAGCCACATCTTCGCATGATCCTACAAGCACAAAAAACAAATCTAACAAGGCAAAATCGTAAGCAAAACTGTGGATTATGTTTAATATATCGTTGCTACAAAACCTCAACCTCTCCGATACAGACACACTCATGCCAGAAACGACGACAATGTTAGCATCTGCGCCGACTCATTTGGCTGCAACACACTTCAAGCTGCAGTGACGCCGAGCTGATCACCTCTGTGGAGCTGGAGCAGCGGAAAAATGTGGGACCCGACTGAAAGAGACGACGGCTAGCATTCCTTCGCCATGCTGCTGCGAGGGTAACCTCCCTTGCAGCACTGGTGGTTGCATCAGTGGCACCTCGTGGGGGGGTGCAGATGGGTCCATCGATCGATCAGTCTAGTCTGATCCATGAGCATACTTAGATTGTCAGTGGCGTTAAGAATGGAACAAAAACGTTTGATGCTGTTGTGCAAGTTGCAGTCGCGTCACCAGGTTCGAAGGCTCAAGGGGTTAAGGCCCCTGGTCCTGCGTCAGGATGTCGGTGATGCCGAGAGTGGTGCGCATGGTTTGGTGACCGACACCGCCGTTGCCCTTGCGCATCATGGTCACGAAGATTTTGTAGTCGATGGTACTATCCGGACCGACGTCCACCTCGCCGAGCAAGTCCTCAATGTGGACATCTTCGATGTTGAATTCGCGGCATACGGCAAGCACTTCGTCTGTTGTGATGTGCCCGCTCCCATCTTTGTCGAGGTACTGGAAGGCGGAGAAAAGGTTCTCCTCCAGCTCGATGTGGTGCAGGCTCAGAGTCGCGGCTAGAAACTCCCCGTAATCGATGATGCCATCGTGGTCGATGTCGGCGGCTTCCATGAGGTCGAAAATCTCGGCTTCTTTGAGCGTCGTTCCAGCTCTCAAGAGGCCCTCCTTCAGCTCCTCGAAGCTGATGGCTCCGTCGTTGTCCTGGTCCATCTCGAGGAAAATCTTCTTCAGCCCTGCGATCTCGTCCTTCGAAAACTTCTCAGCTATGATGCGGATTGCCAGCTTCTTCAGCTTGTTCATGACCGCGAATTGTTTTAGTCGGAACTGGACCAACGAGACGATGGGCTTGTCTGGCGCAACGCCGTCCTCGCGGATCCAAGGGTGTTTCAGAACCTCAGAGGCTGTTAGGCGCTCCCTAGGATTCGGATTCAGCATCTTTTTGATCAAGTCCTTAGCGCCCTCGGAGATGTTCGGCCACGGGTCCGCAACTAAGGTCACTGGCTCCCCTTTCATAATTTGCTCGAAGATCCCTTGCACTGTTTCGGCCCAGAATGGTGGGGTTCCGCTCAACAAAATGTACAAGATAACTCCCGCACTCCAAACGTCGGCTTCTGGTCCGTAGCAGCGATTCAAAACCTCCGGTGCGACGTAAAATGGACTGCCGACAATTTCTGTGAACAAAGTACCCGGCTCGAAAAATTGAGAGGAGCCGAAATCGGCCGCTTTGAGGACAGAATCCTCGTCGGTAGTTTGAAACAGAAAATTCTCCGGTTTCAAGTCTCGGTGCATAACGCCCGCCTTGTGGCATACCTCCACAACGCCCACAATTGTGCGGGTCAAGTTGGCTGCTTTAGCCTCGGTGTAGGATCCTCTCTCGATGATGCGGTCAAAGAGTTCCCCGCCCTGACAGAGCTCCATTACCAAGTATACGGTCGTATCATCCTCGTATGCTCCCTTGATGGTCACCACGTTTGGATGTCCTGCGAGGTGGTGCATGACCTCAATCTCGCGGCCTACATTCTCAAGCTCCTCTTCGGATATGAGCTTCCGCTTGGGAATGCACTTGCAAGCATACTTGAGACCGGTGGCTTTCTCCGTGCACAAGTAGGTGATACCAAACTGCCCCTCCCCCAATTTCTCACCAAGTGTGTAGAGATCCTGCACGTCCTCGCTCAATTGCTCCAGTATTGATAGGCTAGGCATCCGCTTTAGAGGGTTCAGATGTGTCAATTCGGCCATAGCCGTTCAGGTGGAAGCGAGGGTTCCCGAAGTTTCAATCTGGTCAAAATTGTGTGCAACCCTGACGAATGTCTTCAAGAAACAAAGAAACTTCTGTGTCTGGAATCAAGGGTCACCGCAGGTTGGCATCCAGACAGTCATTTTCAGCACTTGTAGATCTTTCTTTCCAAACTAACTACGTCCGTGGAGCCGAGGCTGCTCCAATTCCAACTATGGTCTCAGTTTAAGATTACAAAAATTCCGCTGAATGTTGATTGATCTCACAAGAGCCAGTAATTTTAATGTCAAAGTCTTTCTTTGTCCCTTCTTTTCCGGGCGAAAACCAGCGTTCAGGGCTTGGTGATGCAAATAATTGCCACGAGACTAAAATAGTACCCGAAGTTGAAAATGATGCAGCAGAATCCCATTAATCAGCAAACGTTCTATATGACAACAACAATACCACTTTTGAATTCAAAAAACATAAAAACAAGAGCACCGGCGTAAAACTGTGAACTCCGACAGCCCTGTGTACAAGGAATTCGGTAAAGCTGTGCAGCTGTGCCTAAGACTCAAGTCCAGACGCACACTCGCTTGTGCTGTGCGGTCACATCCTGCTATCCTTTCTGGACAAATCTCTTCCCTCCTACCAAAACTTGAGATAAGTCTCAACTCCTCTGTAGTCACGGCTTACTTGCTAAGCCGCAATAGATCAGATCCTACTCCAACACGCTCATGCTAGCAAGAGCTAGGAGGCTCCTGCTGGTCTGTACATAGCCTCCAAAAGATGTGCCGGTGGAATCTTCAAGACAGCTCAACGTTGATTCGCCTTCAGGAGAATCAACTACAAGCGTGGGGAATGTACCCATCAACGCGGACCAGTCTTAAACCGTCCAGGTCTTCACCACGCAACCCACACAAAACATTTTCTACGAAACTGTGAACAACAATCGATTCCTCCACAGGTTTTACGCAGCGCCCATTAACTTTCCCTTCAGCTCAGGAGCGGCAAGAATATACTATCAACCGGGATCCGGCCGAATATCAATCATGACGATCAAGTCTGCGCAAAGTGGATCCGGTCCAGCACGAAGGATTAGACAAGTCTGTCATAGGCTGCGAACCTTTCTGGGGGGATAAACCGTGAATTTACAGACTATGCGTCCGCTGGAAAGTTTCCGGTGCAGCTCGGCAAAAATAGACGTTGCGGGAACAACACTTTGCGGGAACTCCAGGTTGTCTTTTCTTGCACGAATACCTCCAACTGTTCCGAGTAACAACAAAACCTCAACTCTTTGATCATTTTTGACTTGATCTTGCTCGAATCATCAATATCCTGTTCGCAGCTCGCGGCACTGCGCTGCATGCACTGCACCCAAGAGCACAAGCATCTGCGCTCAAACTCGAAGTATTCTCTCCGAGACTGCGCTGCCTTGGCAAGGAAGGCGCCAACGAGGGAAGCAGCAGCAGCTCTAAAGTTGGGTCTACTTTTACGGTTGTTCAAGCTTCCTGTTCTACGCCTGCAGATGTGCATAGTGTAATCACAAGCACATCAAAATGCTGTGATTATTTTTATAAAAGTAGTATAAATTAAAATTATTAGTGGGATGTAGGTTGATGTGGATCACACACCATTTGTTGTTTTTAGGATTATCACACACCATTTGTTGTTCTTAAGATTATGCTCAAACAAATCTATTTTGACTTGTAATTTGGTTGTTTTGGTCAATATAATATTATTGAAAAGATTTCATGCATTATGCTTAAGCATGCTCCATCTTTATAAATTAATATAGCGGTTTTTTTTTATTAAATTAATATAGGGGTTACTTTTTATTAAGTATTAGATGGGTTGGTGTAGTAGAGGTTGTAGATTTTTAGTAAAAATTATGTGGATATATCTTAATAATATAAAGGAGCCTTGAATCAAACATCAAAAATGGCTAGTGCATTGTCACAACATAGTTTATTTTTTTGTAAAATAAAATCTCATTTAAATAATAAAATTAAAACAAATAAATATCTTAATAGAAATAATTTTCTTAAAATATGATACAATCTTAGGCATGATAAAAATAACTTTTTTTTGTAGACTCTTGCTTATATTTTGGTTCTTTTAGTCTAATTAAGGTTTTCTTTTTCTTTTTTTCTTTTTTTCTTTTGTTACCATGAGAATCATATATTTAGAAATAGAAGTTTAAAATCTAAAAGTTTTAAAATATTAACTGAAAAATAATACAATATTTATTTTACCAAATGATATTTTATATTAATGTAGGATTATATACAAAAGAAAATAATATTTAATTATAAAATACAAATACATTCCTAATTTATTTTATGATTAAATATTTTTATCACTATACTCAATTTATTTCTCATAGCACTGCATGATATATATTATTATCACAATCTCCTTTTTGAGATGATTATATCAAATTTATCTAGTCAATAATTTCTAAATACTTAGTCATATTAATTATTGATTGTTATTATTATTAATATTAGTGTTATAAATTTGAATAGCAATAGTATATAATCTTCAAAAAGAAATGAAGAATTGATAATAATTTAATTTAAAATCTAATAAAAAATATCTTTATTTGGTATTTTATAAATCCAAAGGATATTTTTGGATAAAATTTGATAAAAGTTGATTGGGTCAACAAAATCATTAACCACTTACAAGCACAAATATTTTTGTTATAATTAATTAAAAAAGTGCTAGTCAGTTTTATAAAATAATCATATCTTTTGACAAATTGACAATCTTGGTTTTGATATGAAAAAACTAATATCTTTTATTGTTATATTACTAGCAAAAACATCTATATCATAATATAAGAATTCTATGCATTCAATTTTGATTTTTGTGTTATAAATTTATGCTAAAATATAATTTTGATGTGTAATAAATATAAATTACCATGAACTAGGATATTATTTCATGTTATTACAGTTGTAACAAAATGACAATGTTAAAAGTAATTTAAAAGAAATAAGTTCTAAAAAAATTAGTATGTTACCTAAAGATTTATTTGATTTATTTGATTTATTTGATTTATTTTTTTTATTTTTTTTAAATGATTGAAGGAAGTGTTTTGCAAAAAATAATTGCTTCTTTGTAGCTTATTGTGTTATTATATTAATTTAAGAAGTAATTTCCCAATTTATACAAAAAATACTTTATTTTAAAAAATTATTTTTAAAAATATATTATCTCTAAAAAATACAACTTATAAAAAATAAAAACCTTTCTTATTTACAAATAAGGAAAAAAAAATTCAAGGTTGTAAAAACTAGTGTGTGGAGATATATATATATATATATATATATATAAACATACACACATATACATACATACTTCCTTTTTTTGAAAGTCAACTTTCAGGTGATGAGTGACATGTGAATCTTAACCAACATGCTCGAATCCAGTTTCACATTAGAATAGACGAAGTATGAAAAATATGAACACTTGCAGGTTTCATTCAAATTTATTGATAACACAAAGTTGTAATTTTTATGCTAAAATAAAGAAGATCATGTCAAGTATGGATGGAGGAGGCCATAAGGTTATCAAGCGCAACTCTTCAAAATGTGGGTACGCAACAAATTGAAGTGAGCAGCAATTCAAGCGTTGAAAGCTCATGCCAGGATCCGTTTCAATGCTGCCAAGAGCAGTTTAGCTATCAGTAATAAGCACAATACACGTATATTAGCAGTGAACCAGTTTACATATACACTCAAGGAGTACACACTTTCGTACATCCCTTCATCATCTTGCCACATAGTACAAGTTACAGTTCACACATGTAATACTTTTGTTTTTTATTTTTTATATTTTTATTATCAATGTGGACATGTACGTCTTGTATTTCCAGCAGAAATCAATACTGGACTGTGCGAAGGAGGCCGAAACACACGCTTTGTTTTTTCAGTGATGGCCTCATGAGCTGAAAAGCTTCAAGTGTTGGCCATTTTGTAGTCTTAGTCCCCGTTATTCTATGATAGACTTTGTTGAATCACATAACTGTCAGGACCTTCGGAGCCCCACTGCTCCATTCAAATATTAGAAAGACTGGTTGGTGGGCATGGGCACAATCTTAAAACAGAACTCAGGTTTTACAGACACTGCGCAACTTCACGATGTGAAACTTGAGTGAATGCTCTACAGCTGAACTTCAAATTAGACTTCGAGAGCATTTGTTGTGTGTGTCAGTTTGTTTTCTGCAGCAGGTATTTTCTGTCCGGAATCAGTGTCGTAGGCTTCACAGTCTCTCGTCAAGTACTCGACTTCCCTTTAGACGGCCATCGCAGGTACATTCAAACAGTCAAACGCCCTTTGACTTTCCCGGATAGTAGGTTGTTCTATTGCTGGAGGGGATTATCGCTGGAGGGGATAGTAGCAGTAGGTCTTAACGCTAGCTTTTCTGCATGTTGTGCTGATGTCGGATGCCGAGGACTGTGTTTGCTTGTGCGAGTTCTTGGGATGCGGATGCATGATATCTGATGATTTGTCATTAGATCTGCAATACAATGCTTTTTTGGTGTTTCGTAAGGTTTGGCACACATTTCTACTATGAGCCAATGAGAGTTTCCTCTTCAGAATCTGGTGAAATTGTTTAAGTAAAGCTCATCCCCTCCAGTAATCCTGCAGTGCTATGAGAAATAGATCGAGTATTGGATGGAAAAAACGGCTCACTGAATTTACACAAGTTTGATCCATGAGTTGCGGTTAATGTTGTGGAATTTCCAATGGAACGACATCATAGAATGCAAGCCTGTCACTTCTATGATAATTAGAATATTCCAGCTTGAAAGAGTTCATTCCGTTCCATGCACACAAATGTGTTCAGTCTCGTATCAGTCGTTCAATTGGGTGCAGAAGTGGAACTCCTCTAAGTGCAGAAACATGCAGTTTAATGCAGGTATGATTATAGGTTTAGGAACTCATTCATTTCCATGTTAGACGCGGAAGCAACTGCAAACCAGAATCGCCCTCCGCTTTAAGAGCAGTTTATTCCACGATATATTATGATGAAAAATAAATATAAATAAATAAAATAGAAGGAAAAGGATTTCACCTACAATTGCTCAAATATTTTAAAACTACTATAATTCTTTACTTTTATCACGAATTCTTTCTAAAAACCTGCATCACGAAAAAAAAAAAAATTTTTATGAAAGAGAAAAACTATATACATATTTGTATATATGCAAAACATCCATCTCTAGACAAAAGTATTTAGAATGATAAAATGATACTCAAACAAAATCAAATAAGACGATACTGAGTTAAAGCAGTGAGTTTTATTTCTCAAAAGTGCATAACCTTATCAACAGTTCGAGTAAATAATAACCAGACTCTTCATAACGTTCCACAAGGGAAGCCATTCGTTTTTTTATTTTTTTATTTTTTATTTTTAATTCCATGTTTGAAGAGTACATTTTGTTTACTTGTTTATTCTCTTCTTCTTTCTACTTGCCATCACCAAAAGGAGCGCCTTCTTCTTCTTCTTCTACTACTACTACTACTACTACTTCTTCCTTTCCAAAGCCAAAAGAAATCCCACGCAAACAAATAAAAAACGTTAAAATACACACGGGAATGACTCCCATTTGGGGGTCCAGTTTTGGAAACTCTGCCCCCAGTTTTGATGTCCACTGTGACACCCACCAAGATGCCAAAACTTCGAAGACACCAGTCGCTCTCGAAGTGCAGCTGAGTCGCCGAAGTAGAACCCGAATGTGTAACATATCCACTGTCATGTCATGCTGACCAACACCCACGCTGCCCCCCATCTTCCCTCGCTGTAGAATTCGTCTCCTGCCCTCCTCCTCGCTGCCATAGATGCCACCAATACCAACCCTCTCCATCAGACTGTAATACAAATACTCTCCACTTGTCCTGACTCCCGTGGATTCCCATGCTATACCCTTCTCGTTTCCCCTCCCACACATCGACGCTATCGCTGTTTCTACCTTGACTAACTCGTCAACCACTTCTGAGCAAGCTTTGTCTCGTGTAGTTTTGCCTCTGCGATCGATCACACTACCGCCTTGGAGCTTCCGTATCCTGTGAGTGGACATTGCACCGTTGGACGTTTTTGCCCGGATATGTGAGTTGGTTTGGTTGTTGAGGTTTGCTGTGGGGGTTGTGTGGGTTTGCATGTTGGTGGTGGGGCTTTGATCGAGGACGACGTGAGGCGTAATGGTGTTGTGAAGGGTGGGTTTTGGATTATTTTGTTATCGGGGTCTTGGAGTGGGAGGTTTTAGAGTTGTGATGCATGATCGGGGTGGTTTGATGAGATGAAAGGGTGGGGTTGAGGTTATAGGGACAGAACACAATGGCTGCTGCAACCACGGTGCCTCAATCGCCGGCTGCCCTGAATCATGCAACTTCGTTCTTTACAAGGGGCTGCCATGTTTCGGCTTCCACGGCAAGTAGACGTCTTACCCTTTCTCTTTACTTGTCCTGGATTTTAGTTTGTTTAGGTTCTTAGTTATAAATATTTGTTAATTAGTTCACTTGATGCGAGGATTGGGAGTTGAAACACAGGCTCAATTGTGCCTTTCTTCCTCTGTTTCTTCGCTGTTGTTGATTTTCTTGTGTTGTTAGATTTACTCAGCTCGCTGACCATTAATATGCTACTTGTATTGTGGCGCAGGCTATGCTTTTTTCGCTCTCTGAGTCTTCTTGGCATGGTCTCTTTAATTTTGGATATCGAAGTTTTCGTAAGTGTAATTATTGCTCTTGATGCTACTTTCTTGAAACAGGCGTTTTGCCAGAAAAGGAATGTGATCTTATCCCCTAACGAGTCTTTCATGGGGTCCAGCAAGTGCTTGCAGGCATCGAATTCCTCTATTTCCAGGTAGGACATTCTTCCAGGTTGAGCGTGTTTTTTCTTTATCTGTGAATGATCGACCTTTGCTTCAATTGGTCTTGGTCTGACATTTCTTTGCTATGTTTTATTTTACTGGTTTCTGCGGTATGCGTCTTGCTAATGTCTTCTCAAACTTTAAGCATTTAAACGAGTCAAAGTTGATGGATTATGAACATGTCAAGTTAAACCCTTCTTTTTCTGAATGCGGAGCTACAGGTCAGTCCATAGACCATTATGCGTGAAGGCAACCGCCACCGAAATGCCTACCAAAACTTCAAGTACGCTTCTACTCTTAAGCATGCTACGTAGCTGCTGGAACAGTAAAGTTTGTTCTTGTTCAACGCTTTCTTCTTCTCCTTCTCCTTCGTTGTCGTTGTCTTTTTTTAAATTTAGATCTATTCAGTTTATTTAGTTTTTAATTTTTAGTTTAGATTAGCTTAGATTAGTTTAGTATTTGTTTTTTTGTTTTTTTTGTTTTTCCCTTCCTTGAATTAATGTGTTTTTTTAATATGCAGAGTCGGGCAGAAAGGAGAACATTCGCATTGGAATTAACGGTGAGACTACACCGCAACCAGAGATGAAAGAGAAAATCATTTTTTTAAACTTATTCCTTAGTTCATTACATAGTCATATAATTAAATACTAGCGGTTGAATGTGCATTTGATTTCTTAATCTGTAAAATGTTCTCGAGGGAAGGTTTGTACGTGTGTGATTTTCGCAATTGTAGACCAAGGACGCAAAATTTTTTCAGTCAAAAGCGTCAAAACCCTGATTGGTTTTTAGTTGGCTTTCACCAGGTGCCGGAAGGATCGGAAGGCTTGTTCTTCGGGCCATTCTAGCAATGAATGATGTGGACGTCGTTGCTGTGAATGATCCCTTCATTGACACCAAGTACTTGGTATGAGCTTCATTTACAAGCTTCTCTTTACAATATAGCTTCTTACTAGGCCAACACTGCCAACTAGATTTTCTGAGGTTTGGATTATGGCTGTTTCTGATACAGGCTTACCTTTTGAAGTATGACTCTACACACGGAATGCTGAAGACTGATGTACATGCAATTGATGACACGACTATTCAAGTAGGACCTCAGAAGGTTAAAGTCTTTGGATATAGGTATGCTTGGTGGCTCTTCATACGAAGAAGTTCTTAACTTTCTTTCCTTTGTTCAATGTAGACTGGTGTAACGAATCTAACTTTTGCCATGGGCATGTTCTCGGGCAGGGACCCTGCTGATATTCCCTGGGGCGATGAGGGTGCTGACTATGTGGTCGAGTCCACCGGTGTTTTCACTGCTGCCGCTAAGGCACAAGCACATTTTAAGGTGGAAGTCCCCGTTTATTTGTGTGCATGCTTATGCACTCTTTCTTTTTTGATCTATTTGATCGCATTCGCCCTTGAAAACTAGGGAATTCGATGATTCTGAGTTCGATTATTTGGTGGCATGAGCCTACCTCTGTTTCTGTGTTGTTGATCAGGGTGGGGCAAAGAAAGTTGTCATATCTGCACCATCTGGTGATGCACCAATGTTCGTCATGGGTGTAAATGAGAATTCGTACACGGATGACATGAACATTGTTTCTAATGCTAGCTGCACCACCAACTGTCTTGCCCCACTTGCCAAGGTGAACTACCTGCTTCGACTTCAATAATTTTCTCCTTTTTCCAAGAGTATTACATTTGTTAACCGAAAACAAAGGCTAAATCTTCGCGGTTTTTTAACCAGGTTATTCAGGACGAGTTTGGTATCATTGAAGGGCTCATGACTACAGTTCATGCCACAACTGGTACAGCATGCTCTTCGAAGTTTGTCTGGATAATCATGCTATGTTACACTTTTAATTTGTGTTGAAATGTGAACATATCCAAGTTTGTGTTCTTGCAAGCTGAAGGAATAAGTTCAATTGTATGCAGCAACACAGAAGACTGTAGACGGTCCTTCCGGGAAAGATTGGCGTGGTGGTCGGGGAGCTGGCCAAAATATCATTCCCTCCTCGACTGGAGCTGCCAAGGTAATTCTATCCTTCACACCAGTACACTCGGCAAGCCCTTATGTACCACTGGTTTCCCACCAGTTAGTACAAAAACAGTGTTTCGAAATTATGATAATAATGTGGTGATGCTTTTGATGATTTTGGTTTTGGTGGGTTGGTCACGATTTATATCAGTCGATGTTGTAATAGACTTATTTGCTGAGATGCGTTGGATGTTAATGGCAGCGAAGTAGCTGGTGGGCAAATACCAATAACCGTTTTGAGGTTGCTTGGCAGGCTGTAGGGAAGGTGCTTCCCGAGCTGAATGGAAAGCTGACCGGAATGTCATTCCGAGTGCCTACTCCAAATGTTTCAGTGGTAGATCTCACTGTGAGACTGGAGAAGGGTGCTTCATACGAAGATATCAAGGCCGCAATGAAGTAAGATGGATACAAATTTCCATGTTTTTCTTCTGGATGGCAAAACTGTAGCAGACGTTTGATTGCCTGGAAACACGCGTTTCATCTCGTCAGGTGTTAAATTCCCGAAAACCTTGATCAGTCGTAATCGATAAATGACAAGTTTAACATTTTTAAAAAAAAAATCTGAACATTCACTTTTCAACGCAGGGCGGCATCTGAGGGACCCATGCATGGCATTATGGGTTATACTGAAGACGATGTTGTATCCACCGACTTTGTGGGTGATTCAAGGTATGTCTTCTCTAACGTCGTAGTGTGGTTGGTCTACACAAGCTCGAGGATACTGTTGAACTTCTCAATTCAATGATAAATAAATGAATGCTCTTGTCATGTAATACAGATCCAGCATCTTCGATGCCAAAGCAGGAATTGCCTTGAACAATAACTTCGTGAAGCTGGTGTCGTGGTACGACAACGAATGGGGCTACAGGTAATAAGATCCAAGCTTCTTCTGACTACTTGTTCGCTGCGGGACAGCCCATGTTAAGCGTTAAATTCTGCACTATAGAAACATCTTCTTCACTGAATACTAGTATCGTCTTCCTTACATGATCATACTGTTTGTTGCAGCAACCGGGTGGTCGATCTTATCAAGCACATGGCCAGAGTGACGGCAAACCTGAACTAAAGGCTATACTGACTCAATGATCCAAAAATTGCTTCACAACTTGCACATTAATATGTAGAAACTCATGAACAGAAGCCTACTAGAGTTGGAGGCAATGAAGGTGGAAAACTATCTCAATCTAAAAAGGCATCCTGTAGATTGAGAGTTTTGACTGTATCTTTCTCTTTTTCTTTTGTTTATTAATATCCTGTTGATGTTTGAGACTTCTTTGGGAATGGTGTCTCATCGCTGTTGCTCCTCTCACAAGCCCTTCAATGTCTTTCATACATCGAGTTTAGACCAAGACTGGGTATTTCCTTTAGTTTTAAATCATGTACAGCGTAAATCTCTTCGCAACGCATCGAGTGCAGGGTAATTGAGAATGGAAAAACTTCATATTTTTATTGCCTTCTCAAGAAACAAGTATTGCATCACACACGGTTTATAAAATCCTGAATATCACCTATCTATCTAAATAAAATTGGTGTTTTGAACCTAAATCAATAGCTTGGAAGGTGTTTTAGGTCTAATGTATTGATAGATTGAGTAATGCATGGATAATATTGAGTAATGCATGGATAATATTGAGTAATGCATGGATTATAAATCGGTAGTGATTTCTTAAATAACCGCTGAAGCCGTTGAACAAGTTCTCCCTCACCTTTTTTTTCATTGCCCAATTAGGTTTTTAGGACTGAAGATAACAAGGTGAGGACTCAACCTCAATCTTTTGACCACCTTGTGTGCACAGTTTGCCTTCTTTTATTTGCCTTTGTGTTCCAATTGCAGCTCTCGCTTCATCTTGAGGTTTGTCCATTTGCTTTATTTGATGCTTGTTTGAATGTGGATGGTCATGGTCAATCCTTTTCTGGTTGCCTGCTGCTCCATGGCCGTTGGTGTGGTTTCATGTTGATTAGACTCATTGGCCTTTATGCCAATTTAATTGTGCATTGGTTTTCCTTCCATTGAATTATTGGTTTGTCCCCGAGCAATTACAATTCTTGAGAATCCTGTTACATTTGTTGTTGCAAAAATAATGTGCATGTTGATAGATAAGTTGATGGATACGTTGATCGAGTATTTTAGCTTGAGACCAGACTGGTGGTTTGAAGCTTGGTTTTCAATTTGCTTCAATGTTTCCCATTTAAGTATTTTATGATTGAGCATTTTATTTTATTTTATTTAGTTTTGAATATTCATTAAATAATTGAAACTAAAATATTATTATCTCCTAATTATTTGGAAAATTTTAATGATGAAGGATTATATAAATTTATTTTTGTTCCAATCTATGACTAGTTTTATTCCAATTTAGAAAACGTTACATTATTTATTAAAGAAATCATCTTTTAAACCTTTTACCTTTTAATATGTTAGATTATATTATATTGTTTAATTGTACAATCATATTGAGATTAGAAATTTTATTATCAATAGTAGTTTTATATAGAATATTACAAAAGAAATAATAGATGTGTAATTAATTTTAATTATATATAGATTTATATACATACTTATATATATAATCAAATATAACCTAATGTGTGTTTATTGTTGTAGAATTTTTAAGCAATAAAAATAATCATAGTGTAGAATCTTTTTAGTCCAATTTAATTATTGTTATTCATGTTGGTGCCCCTTTCCTTTCTTGTGCTTCACCATTTCTTAAATAAATATAAGATTCTAATTATTAATTTGTATTTTGTCATTCTTATGTATTTTTTTATTATAGAACTAAGACCAAGCACATTACAAAGTTGTGTTGGTTTTTGCAACTCTTGTTATTTTTTTAAATGTAATTTAGATGAGTTTATATTTTTTCTTTGAACTACTGTTTTTATTTTTATTCTAAACTTTTAAACTTTATGTGTAGATAGTATTTGTACAATAGTTTGATTGCTTTGTGCTTTAAAATTAAAAACCTTAATAACATGAAATTCTTAATTTAAGGTTTGGAGTTTAAAAATTATGGATTGAAAAGGATTAGGATAGAAGACTAAAGTATTATATATATATATATATATATATATATATATATATGTTTTTTTAAGCATAATAAAATAAAAATAAGATTTGGTTGCAAAGAAGTAGGATTTTTTCTAAAAAAATTAATTGGAATTTATGCAAGTATTTTTTTTTGAAATCATTTTTATTGAAATTATGGAATTAATTTTATATAATGGAAATGATTTGGAGAGATGTATTATTAAAATTAGTGCCTTCTTTGAGAAATATTTTTATATTTTTATATTTTATTAGAATAAATAAGCAAAATAAAATTTAGTATAACTTTTAAAATTATAATTATAGATTATTGATTTGGATAGATTTTTATTGAATTATCTTTTTACTAAAGTATAAAGTCAACTTTGTTGGAATGGAATAGAAAGGTGTTTTTTAGCTAGTTGTAGAAAAATAATTTTTATATTGAAATAACAAACTAAGTTAGTTGTGGTATATATATATATATATATATATATATATATATATATATTAATTTATTTGATTAAGATCAAAATTATTCTCAAATTAAATAATAGATCAAATTGATACAATAGACAAAGAAAATATTTAGAAATTAATATTTTAAATACAAATCTCATATTCATAAAATTAAACACATTTACGTGATTTTACTTGGATATTTTTTTAGACAATAGGCATAGATTTTACAAGCAACCTACTTTTGCAAATAATAAAAAACCTATAATATTATATTTCATGTTTTTAATTTGGTAATTTATATAGATACAAGTTTTTAATTAGTTAAAATATAATAATACTTTACTATAAATTAGAATGTATAAGTTTCTTATAAGTAACATAAAATAAGTTTCATTAAAAATATGTTTATTTAAGATTTAAAAAATAAATATAATTTATGATATTTTTATAAAATTAATATTTAAAATCCAAATGAATAATAACTTATTTTTAAAATCACTATGTATTATGTGTGTATATATATATATATATATATATATATATATATATATATATATATATATTATTAAAATCTAAAAAAAAATTATTTAAAAAAAAAAATTATACTATTTGAGATGCTAAAATTAAGAGAAAAGGATATTTTATTTTTTTATTTATAATATTTAATAATATAAAAGTATAATAATTATTTATAAAAAATACATATAAAATATTTGTTTTACTTATATGTACAAGATCAAATATACATACTACAAACTAAAACCATAAGATTTAAGTAACTACAATCATATTTCTTTTCTATTATATTTTAATAGTAGTTTGTGCTTGTTTTATATTTATATATATTATTTTTGTTTTAATTATTTTTTTGTGTTTTCTAATTTATCTAGTTAGATTATCAACTAATATCTAGTCAGCTTAGTAAAAGTCACAATTGTAGAATAAATATAGAGTTGCATCTTTTGATAATCTTAATATATAAATAATATTTTATTACAATTATAACTTATAATATATATAAAATAATTTTTTTTTCTTCTCTAATTTTGTTCTTCTTCAAACATGGTATCAAAGCATGATATTTGAAAAAAAAAATTATCATCATAAGCTCTACTCTTCATGTGGTAGTAAAATCTTCATCAATTAAAGCACCACACAACTAAGTTGTTTTTGCAAATGATGCTAACAGCCACTTGCCAAAAATTAAATCAAATTATTTTACACCATCTAAATTGGTGAAAATCACCTATGGTATTCATAATATATATACAATGGCTTTTTAATATTTCAAAGCCTTCTTTAAAATTGATTTTGATCTTTCTTTGTGAAAAGAATTTTATTCAAAATTGATTCATCTATATTCTTTTATTATACACCAATGTATAGCTTTATATTCTTAATTACATAGTTGCAGTTGGAATAAGCTTTTCTCATTGAGCTTATTATATTCTATTCTTAAATGCATCAAATTATTCTACATAGAGCATTAAAATTGAGTTTTTTTTTGTTTAATTTAAATTATGGACCATAATAAATGGTACTAAAGTTGTTTCTACTACCTCTATTTTTTATAGCAATACTACTTGGAAGCTTAAGGATTTGAAAGCCTAATCAAACATACTTTTTTTTTATAAAAAAAATCAACTATTTGCTTTTCATTCACTTGTAATATCAAAATTTGTGTGGAATCAAATAAAAAATTATATAAAAAATCTAACAAAGCTAGTCAAGTATACTTGTACAAACAATTATATCACATGATAATATCTATAAATTTGACAATGTCATTATTTTTTAGGATCTTGGCAATTTATCCTTCAAGAAACTATTATCTCTACTTGTATTTTTGTTGATGTTCAATAAGTCAATTTTCTCTTCACTTCGCTATTATCACGGATGTATTTTAAGTCATCATATTCTAGAACCTTCTATAGTCTTTTAGAATCTTCCGTAGTCTTTTAGAATCTTCTATAGTTTTTTAGAATCTTCTAGAAGCTTCTAGAACCTTCTTTAATCTTTTAGAATCTTCCATAGTCTTTTAGAATTTTCTAAAATCTTCTTCAATCTTCTAAAATCTCCCATAGCCTTCTAGAATCATCTAAAATCTTCTTTAGTCTTCTCAAACTTGCCTCACTCTTCTAGAATCTTCCTCAATCTTCTAAAATCTTCTAAGATGCTCTTAGAAGGTTCAATAGGATATAGGCCTTGTAGTTTAAATAGGAGGTAAGACCAAGGTGCACCTCAATCTTGCCAATATAAGTCTTAGAGCAATCCCAAGTATTGTCTTGTTTTGGAATATCAATCTAGTCTCTTATTCTTGTCAATCATCTAGTTCTTTATTCTTTTCAATCCAATTCTTTGTTCTTGAAATTATTCTAATTCTGTATTCTTTTCTTTGTCTCTGTTAGGGACATACACTTTAAAAGTTCATAGAACTTTTTAGAACATTCTAGAAGCTTTTTTAGTTAGTAAAAGTTAGTTGAGAAGTTTCCTAGTTAGTGGAAGGAGCTCAAGAAGCTTCATAGTTGATAGAAGCTACTATCAAGGATATGAACTAGAAAAAAATACATAATCTAATAGAAACTGTATCAAAGAAAAGTCACAAAATGGGAATAAGAAAGTATGTATATTCAAAGAAAACTGGAATGGCTATTGTCAAAGATTAAAAACATGAAGACTCTTGAAACTAGACTAGATTCAAGAAAAGAATTGATAAGAGTGAAGAGGGCTTCACTCTTGTATCTATAAATACTATCTAACTAAGAACTATATAGAGGTATTCTATAGGACCTCATATACGTGTCTAATTTATAAGACACATGTCAAACAAGCATGATAAGTTTTCCACATGTGCGCCACATAGTTGGCTTGTTCCGCAAGCTATCAACATGTGCGCCATGTGACTAGCTTGTTGACCAAGTTTTTAACCTACCAATCACCTATAGACATGTATAAAGGTGATTTTGCGTCTATAAAGCTTCTAGGAAGCTTTTCTATCAGATATTATCAAATTAACTTAATTTATCTACTTCTATTGGTGTATATTATTTAGATAATTTATTGGAGTAAATCTTATGTCCGTGACATTACCCCTCTTTCTAGAGACAAGTTCCACAAGGAGCGGTGATTATATATTGAAGAAGTCCAGGATAAGTCGAATTGTGCTTGCTACATATTCTAATCTCTGTTCCCTTCAAAGGTAGTTGATAGGTCCTTTCAGCCATCGATAATGTTCCATACCAGGGCAAGAGGATCACCCTGCTATTTGATCATAGTTGAGGCCTTCATAACTTCTTTCAAAAAAAATATTACAAACACCATCAAGAGTAGTTCCTACCTCTAAAAATATCACCAAACATCGGTAGTTTCTTCCAAGGTCGTGATACCAAACACGTTGTATTTCGCCATCAATCCAAGGTAGGACATGTCATTCTTGAGGATCTTCATCTCTATTCCGTCGTCTTGAAGGTTGTGATAGTCGTAATATCTCGTCTCATAAATCAGCAAATGATGGCTCTTGAGCTGAAATCGCTAGTTGTTGATCCTCCATCTCTTTAGCACAAACAAATCTAATAACAAACAATGATACAAAGTAGGATGAAACCTCTATAGAACTTGCCTTGCTTTATAGCAAAGATTTTCTTGAGTATTTATCTTGATTTTGATGGATGTCATCAATGAAATGCATTTATTTTTATTGATACATTTGTTAGATTCTTTGATGGCTCCCATGTGCGTTCACTAATATCATATCCGTGCCAATGCACAACATATTCAAGTCGATTTCGGCGCCGCCTTGAATCTAAAATCTCTTCAACCTCAAATTCTTCATTGTTGTCCACTTCTACAGGAGGCGGTGGCATTTGTCTTCTTCCTTGTATGTCCACTGTCTTGTATGGCTCGAGTAGTGACACGTGGAATACAGGATGGATCTTCATGGACTCCGATAGGTGTAATCGATATGCAACTAGATTAATTTGTTCAGAAATAGGAAAAGGTCCAAGCCTACGATAGTCCAACTTATCACAAAGACAAGTAGTCTTGATATTACAACGAAATAACCATGCCTTGTCCCCCACGTTGAATTGTGGTTGTTCCTTGCGATACGCATCTGCATTTTTTTTTTTTCGTTCTTGAGCTTCTTTTAATTGCACCTTCATTATTGCATGTAGCTCTGACAAACGATTTGCCAAATCTTCTGCTGTTGGATTATCAACTTTTAAAAAGTCAAAAGCATCAAGTTGTGGATGATAATCATAATTAGCAAAGAAAGATATTTGTTGCATAGAAGAATGTATCGTATTATTATAAACAAATTCTGCCAATGGCAAAAGAACTATCCAATCATCTTGTTGATAGTTGATGGTACACCTTAAGTATTGCTCCAAGACTTGGTTCACGCGCTTTGTTTGTCCATCAGTTTGAAGATGAAAAGCTGAAGATAATTTTATATCCACTTTTAAGATCTTGAAAAGGGTTCTCCAAAATCTTGATACAAATTGAATTTCCCTATCCGATATAATATCCTTAGATAATCCATGATAGCAATAGATATCATCAATGAAAAGCTTAGCTGTTTCTTCACCTATGATAGATTTTGTGCATGGTATAAAATGTGCCATCTTAGTGAATCGATCTACTATCACAAATATAGAATCATAAGATCTTGAGCTTGAAAGATCTGTGATGAAATCCATAGAAACAAAAGACCATAGTTGTTCTGGAATAGATAATGGCTGAAAAAGTCCAAAAAGTTGATGACGAGGAGTCTTTGATCTTGAACAAATATCACATGATTGTACAAAGTCTTTGACTGCCTTCCACATTTGAGGCCACCAAAAATCTCTTGATATAAGTTTCAAAGTCTTGTTGTATCCAAAATGTCTTGCTATTAGAAAATCATGACATGCTTGAAGAACAAGTAAATGTGCTTCTCCGTTTGGAACATATAGATGTCCTTCAAAAGATAGTAGATTGCTCTTGAGTTCGAATTTAGAAGAATCATGAGACTTGGAAGAATTATTCTTGATATCATGAACAAGAGGATCTGAGGACATACTTGAGTGAATTTGCTTGAGAAAAGTTGAATCAACAGTCAATGTTGATTTTATTGCTCAGTATAAACGTTTGCCAAGAGAACTGCTTCGGTCACTAAAAGTCGTGATCTCTTTAAGTAAAATAAGATCCCAGGCAGCAGATCGACAAACCTGATCCAGCAATAGAATTAATCTCGACAAAGACATATATTCCAACGAGCTTCGACGATGATTCAACATACAACATAATGTAAATACCGAGTATCTTGAGATCCGTATACACGGTGACTAGATTCAAAGTGCCTTTTAGGTAATGACGCCATTCTTAAAAAGAATTCATGATCGCAAGAAGTTCTTTATCAAAGATCTTATAATTGATCTCAATTGTTAAGAATTTTTTTGAATGAAAAGCTACTAGATGAAGTTTGTCATATGTTCCTATTTGTGACAAAATTGCATCCAAGGCAAAGTCTGATGCGTCTGTTTTCATAAAAAAATGCCATGGAAAAATCTACACAATGTAAGATTGGAGCAGAAACAAACGATGTCTTCAAAGCTTCAAGTGTTGCTTGTGCTTCTTGATTCCATTGGAGTTTGTCTTTACAAGTCAAACGTGTAAGTGGAGCCGCAACTCGAGAGAAGTCTTTGATGAAGATCCGATAATAATTAGCAAATCCCAAAAAGCATTGGACATCTTTTATCGTCTTTGGAATCTTCCAATTCATGATTGTTTGGACTTTCTTAGAATCCATTATGAGACCATCATTTGAAATGATGTATCCTAAGAAATCAACTTGAGTAGTATGAAATACATACTTTTTCATCTTAGTGTATAATCCAGCATTTCTAAGTTTTTGTAATACTTGACGAATATGTACTTCATATTTTTCTACGTTCTTAGAATAGAACAAAATGTCGTCTAGGTAGCAGACGATAAAATTATCTAAGAACTCACAAAAAATATCATTCATGAGATGTTGAAGAACAGCTGGTGCATTCATAAGTCCAAAAGGCATGACATTATATTCAAAATGTCTGTATCTGGTTCAAAATGTAGTTTTCCATTCATCTCCTTCTTTGATGCGTACTAGATTGTATGCTCCTCTTAGATCTATTTTCAGATAGATCCGAGCTGATTGAACTGCCGTATGAATCTGGAGCATCAAAAGAATGGATATTTATTCTAATTACACCTCAAGGACCGAGCAGTCAACAATAATACACATCCGCAACCATCTTTTTTCTTCACAAATAGAATTGGAGTTCCTGCAGGAGATTTGGAATGGCGTATGAAGTTCTTGGCCAGATTCTCTTCAATATACTCCTTGAGTTCAGCCAACTCATTTTGTAATAAATTATAGATTGGTCCAAAAGGAGGCTGAGATCCATCTTTGTGATCAATCGAACAATCATAATGGATTACGTCTCTAAGACATCTATATTTTTTTTCTCTCAAAACTTTGATAATCTGACACGATCGAATGCTACTCTGAAGTCTTTCCATCGTTGGAAATAGGTGTAGCATAAATGACAAAAGGTGATCCTTCTTCTGCAGCATGCAAGAAAGCTCTTGCACCTACAAACGCAGATTTAATTCTATTAGACTTATGATTTCTTATTTGATTAACTATATTGTTAGCTATACTTTAAAAAAGTTCAGAGTACGAGAAATCCAATCTATTCGAGGGTTGTGTTTTTCTAACCATGATAGACCTAGAATAATTGGAATAGAGGGAGATCTAATTATGTTGAAAATTACGCAACTATTATGGCTATTTACTACTACATCTAGAGGAAGTGTTTCATGAGTAACATCTCCAGAAGATAAAGGACGACCATCTATGATTTCTACATGTACGGGTTTAGATTTTTGTATTATTTGTATTCTATGGCTTTTAGGAAATTCTTCATCTAAAAGACAAGCCGAGGCTCTCGAATCTATTAAAGCAGAGGCTTTGTAATTATTAGATCTTAAATATACATCTATTATAAAACAAGAAGATGGTTGTGAGGAGAGGATAGGACCTTCATTAAAAATTGTACAAGATCTCAGGCGCACGGTCCTTATTGTGGCTGGACAAACTTGTTTTCCAACATATTGTCTTCTTTGATAGTTGTACTTTTCATCTTGTAATTGCGTTGTTTCTTTGGACAATTTTGAGCAGTGTGTTTAGGTTCTCCACAATACAAGCATAATCCTTCTTGACGACGTCGAGTCTTTTCTTGTTCAGTAAGCGGCTTGAAACGTATAGCATCAATTTACATGTCCTCGACTTCTGAAGGTATATATTGAGAAGTCATTGGTGCTGCCACTGAATTATAATGTCACTGAGGTTCTCTTGTACGACTTTCAGATCTGAATTTGAAAAGCCGATTATCACACTTCATCGCAAAGTCTATTGCTTGACTCAATGTTTGAGGATCGGATAAGTTCAACATCAATTTCTTCACTTCATATTGTAATCCGTAGAGAAACTGACTGATGAGTGCAGCATCATCCCACTTGATATCGATTGCTAGTTGTCAAAATTGTGAAGCATATAATATCACTGATCGATTGCCTTGTCGTAGGATACGAAGCTTGTTGGTTGCAACACAAGTTGCATCGTGTTCTCCATACATAGATCAAAATTCTGCTAAGAAAGCTTATAAATTATCCAATATTGGATCACGTCATTCCAAAAAAGATGAAAACCAAGATAAGGCAGAAACTGAAAGTAGTGTACCAATAAATCTGACTTGCGATCCTGGAGTTGGAAAACTTTGCAGTTGCAATTCAATCACCAATTGGACTTGGTTGATGAATCCTCAAAATTTGGATCTTCTGCCATCAAACTTCTCAAGCAGACCAATTTTTGGTTCTCTGATATTTGGACGATGTTTCAATGGAGGAGGAATTATATGACTTGGTGTAGATGTTGAAGCAGCTCCAACCATATCTATATCTTCATTATTTGATAACCTTGTTGCTCCTTGTGAAGGTACAGTGAGTTGATGCATTACAAGCATCAATTCTCTCATTTGCTCTTACATTTGTGCCATTGCACTCTTCATTTCGGCAAGCTCGGCCATGATAACACTTCAAAAAATATATAACACTACTCGAGATAAGTAACAAGGAGAACAAAGAAAATACTAGGAATAATATCAATTTAGAAGAAGGTAATCCGTAACTTCTAATATGCTTATGTCTTATCGAGAGAAAGGGGCAATCCACTCTTAATCAAGACAAGACAAAGCTATGATATTATAAGTATGCTCTTATCAATCTGTCAAGGATATGAACTAAAAAAAGATACATAATATAATAGAAACTATATCAAAGAAAAGTCACAAAATGGGAATAAGAAAGTATGTATATTCAAAGAAAACTGGAATGGCTATTGTCAAAGATTAGAAACATGAAGACTCTTGAAACTAGACTAGAACCAAGAAAGGAATTGACAAGAGTGAAGAGGGCTTCATTCTTGTGTCTATAAATACTTTCTAATTAAGAACTATATGGCAGTATTCTATAGGACCTCATACATGTTGTCGTATTACGTGTTGTCTTGGTTGGGAATGCACCGGGCACTTGGTTGTAGAAGGTAAAGTATTGTTTGCAAATACTCAAGAAATCCTAATAGGTTTCATCCATATATAAGGAATATAATTCGAGCTTCAATTCAAAAGTGTTTAAAAACACTCCTCTTAGTAAAATATATCTTACATATACCCCAATTACCTTATTTTCTTTATAATTAAATAATTTTTATTTTTGTTTATAAGTCCTAATCCTAATTAGTGAGCTTCAACAAGCTATAATTTTTAATCGAACCGTCCATTTAGTGTGAAATTTTGCACACACATGTTGGTATAAGCCTTTTACATGCTCAAAAAAACTTAATCCAATCCAACTTACAGATTGCAAGAAAACGCCCAAAAAGCACACTAATGAAGCTCGGCCGCCAACTTGAAGATTGATGTAGAAATTCCAGTGGTGATTTCTCCTTCTTTCACCATTAACTTCAGCTCAAACTTAGTGTGTAGCTCAACCTATAAGTCTTCTATTAGCATACCAAAAATTACATTGATCCAATTTGTAGATCTTTAGTTATCACAGAAACCCTATCCAATCCTAAACTACCAACTTCCGACAACCCTTTGTATCAAAACTCAAATATCTCCTGATTGCATTGCTAGATTAATAGAAAACTTTGTATACACTTAGCACACCTAACAATCCAAACAATATCAAATTTTGAAGTGTAGATGCTTTACAGATTTTACGAATCACTCTATAATGCAAGCCATCATTGTCTTATATAAAAACCCAAATCACCAATACAAACCTTGACTTTGAATAGCAATTGCTAAGTCCTCCAAAATCCTATGGTTGTAAGCTAAACGCCCTTGGAACCTCTTTCAAGCTAGCTATCCAACCCTAATTGCCGATCTTCAAATGTTCCCCTCTCTTGTCTTTGGCGGTCATTTTTGTCCCTAGAGGTCTAATTTCGACCCTGTCTCATATCCGGTCTTTCCTTAGGTATCAATTCAACTAAATTTAAGGATTTTTAAGTTAAATCCTATTTTCAACTTAATCTTAATATCAACCATAATAACTATTTTTCTTTTCTATCCTATTATAATTAACTTATGGCTTTTCAAAATCAGTAAAAGAGTTTGTATAGCCTAGAAGAAAACTTTAACAACTAACTTTTATCTGTTAGCTATTAAAATAAGAAAATAATCTAAGAGGCTTTCATAACCCTTTTCTTAAGTATCTTAAGTTCCTATTGAACTAAGACAATAAAGTATTAAATATAAATTGCTCTTATCTATACCTTTCACATATAAACATGCTGCAATACGACAATGTGTCTCATTTGCAAGACACGTGTCAAACTTGCATGACAAGTTTCTCACATGTGCACCACGTACTTGGCTTGTTCGGCAAGCTATCAACATGTGCGCCATGTGGCTAGCTTGTTGACCAAGTTTTTAACCTACCAATCACCTATAGACATGTATAAAGGTGATTTTACGTCTAAAGCTTCTAGGAAGCTTCTCTATCAGATATTATCAAATCAACTTAGTTTACCTACTTCTATTGGTGTATGTTACTTAAGTAATTTATTGGAATAAATCTTATGTCCGTGACAGCTACTCAAGAAGCATTGGAAGCCACTCAGGAAGCGTCCTAGATAAGAATATATATAGAAGTCAAGATTGAACCTTCTTTACTATTTTGATTTGCAATAGTTTGTTGACACTATTAACATCAATTTTAGAACTTTGTCCTTTTGATAGAGTGTATACACCCTCTTCTTGAAAGTATTGAAGCATTTTAGACGTTGTAAATTATCTTCTTCTAAATCGATATCATTAGCTATTATTTTTATTTTTAAATTAACTTTAATTAAAAATAAAACTTTAGATTCTCAAAAGACATATTATTTTTATTTTTTTTCTTTTAAAATATCATCTATCTATTTTATTAATATGAAAGTAGATTAGATCATTGGTGATGCACCTTCACAAGTAGAAATAGAGTAGCAACTCTTATAGATCTTTGAGTTCATATAGATAGTTTAAAAGAAGAAATTGCATTCTTTTATAATCCAAGTAAAGAATCTCAGATTAATTTAATATCTAAAGAAGCTAGACAAGAGATTCATAATTTGCAACAAGAAATTATTTAATTGAGAGAAGCAAATATTAGGCATATTCCACATATGATTTCTATAGATGTTTGAAGGATTATTATGAAAGAATCAAAAGCTAGTATGTCAAATAAGTTTGATAGAGCAAGATCCAATATCTAAAGCTTTGTACAATATGTACAATTCTATTTATGCTTATATCTTTTTTGTTATCCAGATGGATTTATTGAAGTTGCTTTTGTAGGTATTATTTTATTAGAAAGTATTTGTTTATAATTTATTCTATTATTAGAAAAGAATTTTTCAATATTGTATAACTTAGAGGCTTTTGTAAGAAGACTTACAATTGTAATTAGAAATAGTGATTGAAAAAGCATAGAAAAAAGGAAGATGCAAAATTTGCAACAAAGATCACCTTTAGCTGAAATGTATGTTGCAAAATTTTAACAACTTATATAAAACCTTGATTGAAACAATAAGGTATTTATGACTTAATTTTGATATGGTTTAAGAGATAATGTATAAATTTATTGATTTCAATGCCTTAAATTGACAATTTAAAAGAACTCATATCTCAAGCTATCACTTGTAATAATTGTCTATTTGAATTACAATAAAAAAAACATTAGATTTTTGATAATAATTATCACAATGCAATTGCCATTTCTTTGAAAATATTAGAAAAGCATTCAATGGACTCTGAACCTATGCAAATCAATGTGACTCAATTTAAGCCACTAACACAAATAAAGAGGGATACATGTTGATAAAAAAAATTTTGTTTATATTATAGAAAGTCTAATTATAAAGTGGCAAATTGCCCAAACAAGTTTAAGAAATTTAAGGCATAAAGTATGTCATTAATTTTAAAATTAGCTAAATCAAAAAATAACAACATCCAATCACAATAGCAACCATGTAGTTGGGCACCACCAAATTCCATCTACTAGAAAAAAGTCTCTTTCTACCTCTTGATCCTACATCTTATTTTATACTTCTTGTATATATAAAAATTCTAAGTCAAGAAATTTCTATTAAAGCCCTTATAGATGCTAGAACCTCATCATATTTTATAGATAAAGATTTTATGACTAAATATGACTTAGTATTAGTGAAGAAGATTCATCCTACACTTATTGAAGTCATTGATAGATGAGCACTTATATCAAGGAATATTATTAAAGAAATACAACCATTGCAAGTGCTATTAGGAAATTAAATATTATATATTGTCTTAAATATTATTTAATGTCCTGCAAATCTTGTTGTCATTGAACTTCCTTGATTTGAATTATATAATCTTAATATTGATTGGAATTTGCACAAAATTTCTTCAAGATTAAAATACCAAAAGAAGAAACATGTTCCATCTTTATTTCTTAGAGCTACTACTTTTGTGTAAGAAGTAAAGAATGATGTTGCATTTATAATGTATGCTACTCCAATAAAAAAATGTAACTAAATAAGTTTTAAAAGAAATTCTAATTTGATATCAAGACTTTAAAAATATTTTTAATTAAAATAATGTAGACATGTTATTAAAACATCGACCATATGATTGTACCATAGAATTGCAAAAAGAGCTTAATTTCCATTTGGACCAATATATAATCTTTACAAATAAAGTTAACAATCTTATGGAAATATATTAATAAAAATCTTTCTAAAAAATTCATTTGACATTCAAAATCACCTATTAGAGCATCTATACTTTTTATTAAAAAAAGAAAGATGGATCCTTATAAATATGTATTGATTAAATAAAATAATAATAAAAAATCAAGATATACATATTTATAAGGATCCATCTTTTTTTAAATATAAATCAAGATATAAATAAAATAATAGTAAAAAATAAAGATATAAATAAAATAATAATAAAAAATCATTATCCATTGTCATTGATATCAAGATTCTTTGAACAATTAGATCAAGCAAAGATCTATACAAAGATTGATTTTTGTGAAACTTATAATTTTGTATGCATTAAAAAAAGGGACAAATAGAAGACGACATTTTGAATAAGGTATGGGCATTTTGAATACAATGTCATACCTTTGGAACTACTAAATGTACCAAATATATGCCAATACTTGATGAATGAAATCTTTTAAGAATTCTTAGATAAATTATTTGTTTGTTACTTCAATGATATTTTCATCTATTCAAAAAATCTTGGAGAGTATGAAGAATATGAAGAACATATAAGATTGGTACTATAAAAATTAAGAGATGTAGGTTTATATACCAAATTAGAAAAATATATATTCCATCAATCAAATATAGAATTTTTTAGATATCTCATATCAAATAAAAATTTATTAATAGATTTCAAGAAGATTCAAGCTGTTAAAGATTAAACAATCTCTAAGATAATGCAGAATGTATAATATTTTTTTGGATTTGCTAATTTTTATTGAATATTTATTAAAAACTACTCTCAAGTGATTGTTTTATTTATTGGGTTGATATGCAAAGATAAATTGGAATGTAGGCCTCAAGTACAGAAGGCTTTTCAAGACCTTAAGTTGGCTTTTGTTATAGCCTACATCCAGATTTTACAAAAACTTTTTATATGAAAATTGATGCTTTGGATTTTGTACTAGGAACTATGCTATCATAAAAATAGAAAGAAAAGAAACTTCACCTAATTATATTTTATTCTAGAAAGTTTTTAGTTATCAAGATTAATTATGAAATGTGTAATAAAAAATTCTTTGCTATTGTAGATTCTTTCAAAGAATGGTGCCATCTATTTGAAGATGTTTTACATTCAATGATTGTATATATAAATCACAAGAATCTTAAATATTTCATATTGGCTTGTGTTTTAAATTTTCACTGAGCTTATTAGAATATGTCTCTATTTTGTTTAGACTTTAATTTTACATATTGATCAAAAAAACAACAAAGGTTATCAGATGCTTTGTCCAAGCAATCAGATTTTGTATTAGAAGAGGAAGAGGCAATATATGACCAACAACAAATAATACTCTTAAAACTTGAGCAATTGTATCTTTAAACAACTACTATGTTAATTTCAATGGATTCTTTATTTTTTGTTTAAGTTCATACATCACTAATTACAAATCCTCTTATCCTTGATATAAAATAATATGCTAGTAATATTCAAGATGATTTTAGCAAATTTAAATTTAAAGACAATATCCTTTACTTTAAAGAACGTCTACATATTCTTAAAAGACTAATATGCCTTTGTGTTTTACAAGTACGTCATGACTTTCCTATTGCTAGATATTTTGGATTCAATAAGATATTGGAACTACTTTCTTAAGATTTTTGGTGGCCTAAGAATCTTGAGAAAGTAGTTCTTTAAAGTAAAGGATATTGAAACAACCAAACTCTTCATTGATAATGTCTATTGATATCATAGATTGCCAAATGATATTATATTAGATTAAAGATTCTAATTTATATTCAAGTTTTAGAAATTACTATTTGAAATATTTAGAATAAATATTAAGTTATCTTCAACATTCTACCTACAAATCGATGGCCAAATGGAGCAAGTCAATCAAATTCTAAAGCAATATCAAAGTTGTATCATTAACTATCAATAAGATGATTGGACTTTCTATTTGCTACTTGTTTAATTTATTTATAATAATATTATTTATGCTTCTATTCAATAAATGCCTTTCTATACCAACTATGGATATTATCTAAAATTAGATATAATATTGTCTCTTAAATCTAATAATATAATCATTGAAGAATTTGGTATAAGATTGACAGAGCTACATTCTATTAAGAATCTTCAATTTAAAAAAACTCAAGAATAATATAAAAAAATAATAGATAGATTTTAAAAAGAACAACTTTTTTTTGATATTGGTGACAAAGTATGGTTCCTTTGGCACAATATAAGGATCAATTGACTATGCAATAAATTGGACTATTGAAGGTTAAAGTCATTTTTTATTCAAAAATAAACTAATCATGTTGTTTATCGATTGGAATTACCAACATCTATAAAAATACATCATATTTTTCATACTTCTCTTTTAAAGTCTTATAAAAAATCAAATATATTAAAAAAATATATATAAGCACTACTATCTTGTATTAAAATAGATATTTATAAAGAATTTGAAATAAAAGTATTTAATTTAAGAATGAGATAAAGATAATTAGAATATTTTATACATTGGTGCAGTTATATCATTAGTGAATAAACATAGAAGCTAATCTAAAATTTAACTGATACGCCTCAAAAAATACAAGAATTTTATCAACAATATTCTTCCAAATCAAAAGTAATGTCATGTGGTGTGATCTTAAATTTGAGAATACATTGGATACCTAGCTATATAAAATTTACTTATAACTTATTGGCAAGACTCCAATAAGTGATTTGTCTTTAATTAAAAAATAATAATATAATAATATTATTAAAAAAATATTATAATGATAAAATCCTCTTATATTTAAATAATTTTATATATAAAGTCCTTCTATGGCATAAAAAAAATCCTTAACATCTTTTTCTTTATAGAATCACAACTAATCAATTGTTGATAAGTTAGATTGTCAATAACTTTCAAGAAAAATCCATAATCTCTTTTCAAAATCTCATCTTTATATTAAAATTTTATTATAGCTTCATATATCTATTTTTCCACCTCCATAAAGTCTTGGCTCATGAAAAACCCCTTAAGCTTGTTCAAAATATTCAAATTGCAACAAAATCCTTCAATAGCTTATTCACCCACAAGGATTGATTTCTTTCCAAACTTTGTAGTTCAATATCTATTGATCCATCTATTTAATTTTTATCAAATTTTTCCAAAGTATAGGTTATATCTTTAGGCTTCACCATAAAATGATTCAATTATAGATTTGCTTTCAATTATTTATTATCTTAAGAACCCTAGTAGGTGCTTAAAATCCTAATTTATAGACATCCAAGTATTATTTCTTTCATATCTCAAATATCCAAAATCTTAATGCCATAAGAATTTTGTATATAATTTTATAACATAAAAATATACATTTTTGAAATTTTCAAGCCAAAAAATTGTCAAATTGCCTAAGATATAGCTAAAATTACAACCACTAATTAAGTAGGGTCACTTACTACCTTTAGATTGTAAGTACTAATTTCAATTTACAATATCTCTTTCATCTTAGATTGGAATTCATCAAGCTATTATAGAAAGTGTAGCCAAGAGAGTGTTCTTTTCAATCCCAGTAGCCAATCCTTAATTGCTTTTTGTATGCCCAAGTTATATCCAAAAGAATGACAATAAGTACAATTTCAATAACTTAACTTTGAGTGCCCATATCTCTTTTATAAAAAGTCCAAATCACACAATTTTCGTACCAAAAACATAGATAAAAATCTAAACTTATTGATACTAATCTCTAGTATTCAAGTGCTCTCAAAAAAAAACTCTAATTCTTAATATGGCCTCAGACAGCCTCTTTAAAGTCTATTAGGTATGACTTTTGGCCAATAGGAATAGAGACTTCTATCATCCATCTCCATTTATCCACATAGATGACCTAATTATTCTTTTTTATACTAAAAATTCCTTTCCAACTTTTTTTTAATAAGATTTACATAATATGTGTTCTAAACACCAAATAAAAGAAGTAAACAAGATCTCAAGGGTCACCAATGTCTAACAAAGGTGATTCAAAATATATAAAAGTTATTATTAATATGAAATCAACCTCAAAATTACTATTAAAAAAATAAGATTATATAAACCTCAATAGTAGTTCTTTTAAATAAATTCTTTCTAGAATGATAATCTAATTATATTTTATAACCAATAAAAATATATTAATATAGCTCTCACTTAGTTGTGTAATAAATTATATATTAAATATATATGTATAATATTTTCACATTATAACCTGACTACAATATCACAATAGCAATATGTATAACTACTACTAGATATTATTTGCTACAACATCTAGTCCAAAAAGATGAATATAATGCTTTCCAAAAAATATTGAATTTCTTATAAAAAGAAGAGAAAGAATTACAAAAGTTTCAAAATTATAATATAAATAGAAAATTCAAATCTATTCCATTTCACCTTGAGTTTAATAATTTGTCTTTGTTTTAATTTAATTATTCAACTATGGATAGGAAAGAAGATGATACTTTGCAAGCTAGACTATCTCAACTAAATAATTTACGTCATTAATCTCAAGAAGAATAATTTTTTGAATCACAAAGACTTCAAAGAATATCTAATAGCCGATTGGTGGTAATCGACATTGAAGTAGAATTTCTTCATAAAAATCAATCAAAAGCAAAATTGAAAGGATGTTTTCATAATAAAGATATAGAAGTATAAGTTTGGTTTCAAAGAAAGAATATTGGTCATTATTATTGGTTATAAAGACCAATGAAACTTTTGACCCATAAAAGACAATTTGAATATGTTGCACAGACCATGAGGCATATCTTTGATTTTCTATGTTTTTGAGCAATTTCAGCTTTATTGTTCTTTGAAAATCTTGGAGCTAAAAGAAGAAGTGATGTCATGGATATCCATCTAAAGAAGGTTCTTGAAGGTTTTTGAAGATCCAAGAACTTTTTAAAAGGTCCTAGAAGAATTTAGAAGATTCTAGAAGATTCTTGAAGGTTCCAAGAGGTTGTTAGAGAAGGTTCTCAAAATTGCTTGACTTCCAAGCAATGCAGGAAATTATAAGAGAAGATTCTCAAGATTTCATCATATCAAAGCAACAAAGAAGCAGCTTAAGAAGCATCCTACAATGACTTGGAGACAAAGCCTTTGACAAGAAGTTATTTAGAAGTATCTTAATTCTTAGGATATATATAGGTGTCAAGATCGAGAGACTTTTTAATCTCAATAATGCATGTCTTATTGTCTAATTTAGACTTTCTAATCTTGTTCTTGTTCTTATTTTTATATTGTGTTGTTTTGTAATAAGTCTAATGTATCCTATTATCTTATTCTAATCTTACATAAGTTTTTTAATTTGATCCATAACAAGCATGACTTTTGGCCAATAGAAATGGTGATTTTTATTATTCATTTTCATCCATTCATATGGATGGTCCAACTATTCTTTTTTATACCAAGACCTCTTTCCAATCCTTTTTTTAATAAGCTTTACATAATATTTGTTCTAAACACCAAATAAAACAAATCAAATAGGATTTCAAGGATCACCAATGTCTAACAAAGATGACTCTAAATATGTAAAAAGTTATTATAACATATAAAATCAATTTCAAAAGTTATTATAAAAAAAAATGAAGTTATACAAACCTCAATAGTAGCCTTTTTAAATAGACTGCTTTCAAAGTAATAATCTAATCATATTTTGTAACCAACTAAAATCCATTGACATGGATATCACCATGTTGTATAGCAAATTGTATATTAAATATATATTTACATTATTTTCATATGGTAGCCAATTTAGAATACAACAACACATTGTCTCTCATAATTTGATACAATTCTTTCAAATGTTGTTATTATTATTCTTTTCATATGCTTTCAATGTAAGTGATCTATCCACCCCTCTTTACAAATGATGGTTGATAGGAGTAATTAAGAATCATGCACCAATACAATCAACTTTGATAACAACATTGTTGATTGAAAAATGTGCCTTATAGTATGTAACTCAACTTTAGGACAACTTGTGGCATTAGCAAAAACCATGATAGTATATGATAGATGGCAAGTTATAGCACCTATAGCAAAAATTAAGATGGCAATAGCAACATCCAATAAATAACACTCTTTTTGTTAAAGTTCAACAAGCAATTTTTTGATTTATTATAATATAGAGTTTAACCATAATAAGTTTCTAATAGTTAAAAGGCAATTAGGAATTAAGTGGCGGCTAGGGTTTCGATAGGCGGCTAGATTTAAGGTCTCGATAGGCAGCTGGATTTAAGGTCTCGATAGGCAATTAGATTTAGGGTCTCGACAGGCCGTTGGTTTTAGATGAATATAGATGAAGTCTATGCACATTGGATGTAAACTCCACTTATAAGTAAAGGGTGTTGGAAGTGAGAATTATCTCATTCCACACTTCTCTTTGTGTACAACTTTGCTGATGCTAAGTGTTGTAGCTTCTAACTTCTAGTTCTTCAATAGGTTATGGGCCCACTCACATTTGTTTGTGAGTTTTTTTTTGAAGTTTTATAAAGTCTTTGTTGTTGTGTGGAATAGATCTTATGGTGTTTGCTGATGTTAGAGTTTATATGATCTTAACTTATGTTATGGCAAGAGGAGGTTCTGATTTGTAAGCTTAGAGATCTCTAACATTGCTTTGTGGGTTCTTATCTCCTTGGATAGTGAGTTTAAGACCATTGTGAAAGACCTTGATAGTGTCTTTATGTGTTATTGAAACTGTTTCATTAACCTTCTGCATTTCATTAAATAGTGAGTTGAAAGAGTGAAAGAACTTGATTGAGAGGTTTATAAGAGTGCATATACTGATTAAAAGCTTTAGAAGATCACTTGAGAGTGCTTTGAGTGAGAAATCACTCTTTTGTTCACAAGAGGGTATTCTCAGTTTCTGCTAGTGCAAATTTGTTTTTGGTGATTTTGATCACATAGAAATTCTTTTTCTCAATATTCTTTGATACACTACTCTTTAGAGATGGCTTCTAGTGAGGGTGAAGGTTTGAGAGTGATTGAGAAGTAGAGAAAATTTTTATCACGGGGTAAAAACGGAGCTTTGTTGGCGCCTTTGGACCTTTTGATATCAGAGACGAAAGAAGACCTTCCATGCATAGATGCAAGTATTAACAAGGTAAAGAAGACTTCAAAAGATGTGAAAAGAAGTTTTTGGTAATATCACCAATGATGAAGCCAACTTTTTTCATATTATCCATTGCAAAGAACTAGGGGCATGAGACTCTCAAGCAACATTATGAGAGCAAGAACTTGTCAACATCCTCTTTAGAGGAAATTCTTCACTTGCAAGATGGAAGAAGGTGAAGACCTTATGGCTCACGTCAACAAGGTAAAGGCTCTTGCAAATCAACTAGCTATTGTTGACAAACCTTTAGAAGATGGTGATATTGTCATGACCTTGCTCATGAGCCTTCCGGAGTCTTATAACTATCTTATAGTAGCATTGGAGTCCATCAAGTTGAAGGAGCTTACAATGGACTATGTGACGACAAGACTTATTTATGAAGTAACCAAAAGGAAAGAAAAGAAGCATCAAAGTGAAGACTCGGCTCTCTTTTCAAGACAAAGCAAAGGTACCTATTCCAACCAACGTGATAATGAAAAAAATAATGTGAGAACTTGCTTCATTTGTAGAAAATTATGTCACTTTGCAAGAAATTGCTACAAGGCCAAGAAAGAAGATAGAGAGAATGCTAACAATGCATGGGATGAATTTGGAGGAGATGACTTTGCATTCATGGCAAGTGAAGGCACTTCTATGGCTGCCATGTCTAAGTGGATTATTGATTCGGATGCTACCAAGCACATGACTCCATACAAGTGTTCTTTTAACACTTATGAAGCAATTCTAGTAACAAATGTTTAGTTAGGAGACAATGGCATGGTACAAGCTATTGGAATTGGCTCCATTGTGGTGGAGATTGTTGTGAAAAATGAAACCAAGAGGATCAGATTGAAGGAAGTCCTATATGTACCAAAGATGAAAAAGAACCTTCTTTCGGTGAGCAAACTTGTGTCAAATGGTTGTAAGATTCAATTTGATATGAATGGATGCTTTGTGAAGATATTGGATAGAGATAATGTTTTAAAGGGCTTTAGAGATGGCAACCTTTACCTTCTCAATTATAAAAATGTGAATGGAGTTGAAGTAGCGGCATTTGCTGAATTTCCAAAAGATGAAGACAAGTTTGGAATTTGGCATCGACGCCTTCATCATTTGAATGCCAAAAGCATGAAAGAGCTCCAATCTATGGTAATTGACTTAGATCTTGGACAATCATGCAACAATACCACGATTCTAGCTTGTGAAGGTTATATTCAAGGCAAGCAACAAAGGGCCTCATTTCCAAGTGGAGTAGTAACACGAGCAAGCAAGTTCTTAGAGATTGTGCATTCGGATGTTTGTGGACCTATAAAGACACCATCAATTGGAGGAGCAAGGTACTTTGTCACATTTATTAATGACTTTTCAAAGAAGGTGTGGATTTTCATCTTTAAAGCCAAGAGTGAATGTTTTTCAAGATTTAAGGAGTTTAAGGCATATGTGGAGAAGCAATGTGAATGCACAATCAAAGTATTATGCACGGACAATGGTGATGAATATTTGTCAAAACACTTTGATGAATATTTGAAGATTCAAGGTATTGTAAGATAAACATCTACTCCTTACACTCCACAACAAAATGGAGTTGCTGAAAGAGAAAATCGCACCATTGTGGAGATGGCAAGGAGTATGTTTCATGCTAAAAACCTTGAGTATGAATTTTGGGCGAAAGTTGTGGTGAATGCAGTAAACACAAGGAATAGGTGCCTTACAAGTGCCATCACATCAATGACTCCACAAGAAGCTTGGAGTGGGAAGAAACCTTGTGTTTCATACATGAAGACATTTGGATGCATTGCTTATGCAAAGGTATGTTACAGACACAGAATATAGACTTGAAGTCTAAACAAGAAGTTCAAGGGAAATTGGCAAGAACTAGATTAATCAGCTGAGTACAAAAACAACACCACAAAGGTGAGCTAGAGCTCCAAAAGATGTATTGTCGAGAGTGAAGAACTCTTTAGTCTCGGCTCCAATATATATTCCTACCTAAGAAGCTTCTCAAGCAGCTTCCACCAACTAGGGAGCTTTTGAAGCAACTTCCACCAACTAGGAAGCTTCTCAAACAGCTTCCACCAACTAGGAAGCTTTTCAAGCAACTTCTACTAACTAAGAAGCTTCTCAAGCAACTTCTACCAATTAGAAAGATATTAGAAGGTTCAAGAAGGTTCTAGAGAGTTCTAGGAATCTTCTAGAATATTTCAGAAGGTTCTAATAAGTATGTCCTTGACATCACCTCCTCCTCTAGCTTCGAGGTCTCCAAGAAGCCATTTGAGATGTATATTCACAAACATATGAAATCAAAAATTTATCGCATAGTCTCTGCAATATACTCCAGCTGTCCTTTATAAGGCAAATGATTCATAGGCCCTTATAGCCACCGATAATAACCAACACCTTCCACTTGAGAGCATGCTTGTACTTCTGTATCTTCATTGTGAAAACGACCTGAAAATATCGCTTCGCCACTACTTGCATGAGCTAGTTCAACTTCAAAGACAATTACATGTGACTTGCTTCTTGGTATTCTTTGACGTCTTCTTGGCTCTTATAATTTTTCATCTCGAAGTCCACATCGTGAGCTACTCAGTTGAGATGGTACTACTAATACAGTATCTACATTCTCACTAGCCATATCTAAATACACCTTGATATTAGATATCTTGATTCTACAAAATACAATAAGTTATGTTTTGATAAGATTTGGATCCCTTTTTTATTCATTTTTCCAGAAAAGGCTTCATCTTCACACTTCGATAATCGTCAGCTTTTAATTTATTAGGGTATCGTCGATAGAATTCTCGTATCTTTCGCGATGCATTGGCAAGATTTTTGGCCAATTTCTATATTCGTTCATTAATATCGTAGCCGCTCTAATGTACAAAGTACTCTAATTTATTCCATCTTCACCATGAATCTAGTATCTTTTCCACCTCATATTCTTTGTTGTTTTCAATTTCTATACTAGGTGGCAGACATTGCACTCTTCTAAGAAAAGACGATTGCTGATAAGGCTCTAACAGAGAAACATGAAAGACAGGGTGTACCTTCATAGCAGCTGATAACTCTAAGCGGTACGCCACAGATTGATCTACTTCTGGATAACAAATGGTTCCAATCTCTCTAGTCCAACTTATCACATGGTCGCTTGGTCTTGATATTCCGTCGAAGTAACCATATTTTATCTCCAATTTTGAAATTAGGTGCCTGATTCCAAAATTTATCCGCTGGATGCTTTGTAAGACTCTTGGACAATTTGCAATTGAAGCTTCAATGTGGTTTGAAGCTCCGATAGCTGCTGCACCAATCCTTCAGCTGCTGGATTGTTATTCGCTGACAAACTCAATAGATCAAGCTTTGGATGGTATCCATAGTTGGAAAAGAATGGTGTTTTTTGAGTTGACCCATGAAGGGTGTTGTTATATGCAAACTCGACTAGCGGTAGATATGCAGTCCAATTATCTTGCTGATAGTTGATGCTACATCATAAATACTGTTCCAAAATTTGATTCATCCGTTTCGTTTGGCTGTCAGTTTGAGGATGGAATGCCGAAGAAAGCTTGATGTCCACCTTCAATATTTTAAAAAAAGATCTCCAAAACTTTGATACAAATTGGGTTCCTCGATCCGACACGATATCATCTGTAGACCATGATATCGATACACATTATCAAGGAAGAGCCTTGTTGTATCTTCGCTTGACGATGTCTTCTTGCAAGGGATAAAATGTGCCATCTTAGTAAGTCGATCCACCACAACAAAGATGTTGTCAAATGAATTCGATGGCGGCAGATCTGTAATAAAGTCCATGGAAATTGAAGACCATGGACGACACGGAATGGGCAATGGCTGTAGAAGTCCATAAGGGCGATGCCGAGGGTTCTTGGATCTTGAACAAATGTCACAAGAGAGGACAAAATCTTTCACATCCTTCCACATTTGGGGCCACCAGAAATCTCGGAAAATGAGTTCCAAGGTCTTGTTGAATCCAAAATGTCCCGCAGCTGGAAAGTCATGACGAGATTGAAGGACTCGAAGTCGTGCTGGCCCTTTTGGGATATACAGCCGCTCTTCAAAGTATAAGAGATCTCCTTCAACCTTGAACTTGTTATCATTGATACGTTGCTTAATATCAAGGACTATTGAATCTTCAATGGTCGCAACACGTACCTGGTTGAGGAAGTCTGCATCAATTGGCACCATAGCAGTACAAATCCTGAATTGCTCTGACTTTAATAATGTCGTATACTGTTGATCAAGCGTTGCTTCTCCAATCTTTGGCGCAAGATATGATCTTCTTGATAAGGCATCGGATAGTCCTTCCTGCTTTCCAGGTCGATAAGTAATAACAAAATCAAATCTAGATAGCGACATATTCCATCGAACTTGACGATGGTTTAGAATTTGAGCAGATATGAAATATTTGAGATTCTTGTGCTCCATATATACGATCACCGGATGCGCAGCTCCTTCGAGGAAGTGATCCCACTCTTGGAAAGAATCCACTATAGCAAGGAGTTCCTTATCATGATTCTCGTAGTTGATCTCAGCCACAAAAAACTTCTGTGAATAGAATGCAACTGGATGAAGCTTATTGTCGATGCCTATCTGTGAAAGTATGGCTCTTAAAGCAAAATCCGAAGCATCGGTTTCTAAATAGAAAGCCTTTGTAAAGTTTGGGTGTACCAAGATTGGAGCCGTAGTAAATGCCGTTTTAAGATTTTGAAATGCTTTTTCCGCTAGAGGTCCCCATTTCAGCTTATCTTTACATGTTAATCGAGTAAGTGGAGCAGCAATTTGAGAATAATTCTTGATGAAGATCCGATAGAAGTTAGCAAAGCCGAGAAAATATTGTACGTCTCTAATTGTCTTTAGAACTTCCTAGGACACAATTGCTTCCACCTTCTTGGGATCCATCTTCAAGCCTTCCGTAGTCGCAATAAATCCTAAAAACTCCATCTCAGTTTGGTGAAATAAGCACTTCTCCAACTTGGCGTAGAGTCCTTGCTCACGTAGTTTTTTGAATACCAAATGAATGTGCTTCTTATGCTCTTCTTCATTCTCAAAAAATATCAAGATATCATCCAAATAGATGACAACAAAATCATCTAGATATTCTCAAAAAATATCGTTCATCATGTGTTGAAAAATTGCCGGAGCATTGGTAAGACCAAATGGCATGACATTATATTCAAAATGACCATACCTTGTACGAAAAGCTGTCTTCTATTCATCTCCTTCTTTGATTCGCACAAGGTTGTAAGCTCCCCTTAGATCAATCTTTGTAAAGATCTTTGCACATCCAAGTTGTTCCAGAAGACTAGAGATCAAAGGTAATGGATAGCGATTCTTCTTTGTCACCTTGTTGAGACCTCGATAGTCCACGCACATCCGTAGTGAGCCATCCTTCTTCTTCACAAATAAGATTGGTGCCCCAATTGGCAATTTTGAATGACAAATGAAGTTCTTAGCTAGGTTCTCGTCAATGTATTTTTGCAACTCTGCCAACTCCGACTGCGATAGGTTGTAGATTGGGCCAAAAGGCGGTTGTGCTCCTTTTTGCAATTCTATGGCACAATCATATAGTCGATGTTCTGGTAGCATATCAGCATTTTTCTTTTGGAACATGTCTTGAAAATCATTGTATAGTTCCGGTATTCCTGCTGTTGAAATTTGTTGTCCACTAGTTGGAGCCGCATAAATGACATTGGTGTGCCTTCCTTGCACAATCTCACAAACGTTCTTGCTCTAATAAACAAGGATTTTTTGGTTTGGGGTCTTCTTCCAAGCTTGTCCTTAGATTGTTCTATAGGAAATGTTATCCTCCGCAACCTCCAATCTATGGATGGATTATATTTTTCCAACCAAGAAAGACCAAGAATAATAGGATTTGACGGGGTGCTAATAATATTAAGAACAATATAACTACTGTGGTCTTTAAACGTCACTTCTATAGGTTTTGATTCATGGGTGACACTACCAGATAATAAAGGTCGTCCATCTATTACTTCTATGTAAACAAGTTTGAATTTTTGTACTAGGGGAATTTTGTGACGCTTAGCAAATTCTTGGTCTAAGAAAGAAGCAAATGCTCTTGAATCTAATAAGGCTAAGATTTTTAGTTTTTCAGGACCAAAAGACAAAAGAATTATAAAACAACGGGCAGGTTGAGTAGAAAGAGAGGAACCTGGTTTTGATTTGTTCAACCGCACGTTTCCAATTGTGGCAGGGCATCCTCGTTTTCCTGAACAAACCTACCTCTATTCTTGATGCTGCATCTATTTTGCTTCTTTGAAAAGTTTCCAACTCTATGGCCTTCTCTACCGCAATAAATACACAAACCTTTCTCCATAGGCTACTTCTTTTCTTCTAGAGTAAGGGATTTGATACGTACCGCATCAATCTGCATGTCCTCTGTCTCCGCTTGTGAATTTAGGCTACTTGCCGATATAATTGCGCCGCGATGACTTGTATATTGTCTGGAGCATTGCTCTTGGCGACGTTGAAATAGGCAATTATCGCACTTTACAGATCGGCTAATGGCTTCGTTGAGCATTTGTGGATCAAGAAGAGATAATAACAAATCCTTCACATTGTCCCTTAGATTCCAATAGAATTGGCTCATCAATGCTTCTTCATCCCAATTGATGTCGCATGCCAATTGCCTGAAATCCGATGCATAGACTGATGCAAAGCGAGTCCCTTGTCGTAGTGATTGAATTTTTGTTGTAGCCCACTGAGCCTTGTCATGCTCGCCAAATGCTTCCGCAAATGCCTCCAAAAAAGTCTCAAAGTTGTTCAAAATTGGTGATCTTTTTTCAAATAGAGGAGCAAACCACGATAGAACTTGTCCCATAAACAAAGTTCCAACCAATCCAATGCGTGATTCCTCCGTCGGATAATGTTCGGATTGTAGAGCTGTTATTAACTTGATTTGATTGATGAAACCTCAAAACTTAAAACGTGTGCCATCAAACTTGTCTGGAAGGCTAATACGAGGTTCTTTTCGTTGTGGAAGTAATAGTTCTCATTGAACCACACGTAAAGCTGCTTCTTCTGGTGCAGAAGCTCGAGGCTGATGAAGCCCAGATTGTGCTATTCCAGATGCTCCATCATTATGAAGTCTTGCAAAGATTCCTTCCATCACCGTAGTTCTCTGTGATAACATAGCAAGAGCATTCATAATGGCGTCCATCTTGGACTCCAAACTTTCACTTATATTAATATCTTGACTTCCAACCATTCTAAGAGAAAGGAAGTAATTGTTTCTACAAGGAGGAAATATTGGTTTAGAAGAGGGTACTCTGCAACCTCTAAAACGCCTTAAGACCTTCAAAAAGAGGGATAATCCACTCTCTCCAAGAAGAATAAGACTCCAATATTATGACAAAAAGATATCAGTTTAGAGGAGGGTAATCCGCAACTTCTAAAATACTAGTGTACATTCAAAAAGAGGGATAATCCACACTCCAACAAGAAGGAACTAACTTTGATATCCAAGGTGAGAGTAGTCTTGACAAACTGTCACGGATACAGAATATAGACTTGAAGTCTAAACAAGAAGTTCAAGAAGAAATGGCAGGAATTGGATTAATCAGATGAGTACAAAAATAACACCAGAGAGGTGAGCTAGAGCTCTAAGAGATGTGTTGTCGAGACTGAAGAATTCTTCAGCCTCGACTCCAATATATACTCTCCTACCTAGGAAGCTTTTCAAGCAGCTTCCTCCAACTAGGGAGCTTCTCAAGCAACTTCTACTAACTAAGAAGATATTAGAAGGCTCTAGAAGATTCTAGAGAATTCTAAGAAACTTCTAGAATGTTCTATAAGGTTCTAACAAGTATGTCCTTGACAGTTCTAGAGAGTTCTTGGAAACTTCTAGAATGTTCTAGAAGGTTCTAACAAGTATGTCCTTGACAACATGACAACATCTCGCCTCCATAGGTGCATGTCTTAGATCTATGCTTGACAAATATATTTGAAATAAATAGTAGAAGAGTTTGATATCATTTGTCATATGTATTTAGTTTTCCATAGTTCGTACATGCAATTAGTCCATCATGCTTCTTCTCTATCCGTTTCATAGGTTATACACAACCAATAATATTTCTCGATTAAAAAATACTAGTATTTTTTCACGTACTTGAGATAATACACTTGACTTTGTCTTTGTCAACTCTTCAATTCGCAAATTCATTTGTAAGGCATCAATATCTTTGTACTTTTGCACTGATTTATTGTATGTTCTTAATTTCCTTTGAATTAATTGTCCATCTAAATTGGTCTTAAATTATAAAGGATCTTCTAGCGTTTTTTCTTATCCAATATTTCTAATTCTATAGATATCACATCCATGGATTGCACTTTTTCTTCTATTTTGTTGTCCATTATAAATCTTAATCTGTCTTTTTTCTCAACAACATCTATCATGTTTATTCCTTCTTCTCTATCTGCAGATAAATTTGGATGTTCTCTTAACCACTGCTTGTATTCTCCGTTGTCCTTTCAATGATATAAATTAGGTCCCAAACACTCTAATGATTCCAAACCAACACCTTGGTCCATATTTCTTGCTAAGACATCTCTCACTAGCTCTTTATCTTTCTTTACTTGCAATTCTTCATCTTCTTTTTTCAACAATGATTCTTTGTTGCCTCCTACCATTCTCATAGGTTTAATCAAGATATACGTCTAATTGTTACCAGATCCATATGTAATCCTGGGTTGCTTTCCTCCCCAATATGTAATAGCATTGGCTATTCTCAACCATGGACGTCTCAAGAGCAATGGAAATGAATCCTTATACATTCATCTGAAGCATGGTTTCTCACGCAATTACTACATCCAAACTGTTGGCTCTCTGATCAACACTGTCCACGCACATGCCACCTTCTAAAAAATTAATGATATTCTTTCTGTGGTCTATTTCCTCTTAGTCCTTGTGGTCCACTTTGATAACCATCTTATCTAAAATTTGCATTCGATTGTTTGCCATACCTAGGAGGTTCCTGAAAATTTTGTTAATCCTGCCTACAAACAACCAATGGTGCTTCAACTCTTCAAAATTGAGAAGAATGGCCATTCTGCTTGCAATGTGTACACCATAATCCTGAAGTGTAGCTTCTAGATTCAATCTGAGGTGATGGTAGATTAGGATCTTGGTTCCTTGCCACACATGCCATTTGTTCAGTCAAAGTCTGCATTTACTTTAAAATGGCTTCTTGAAACCCTTCCTATTTTGAGTGTATTCTCTTCTCCATGTCTTCTACCTTCTTCTCTAAGTTTGGAGCAGTTAAAGTGAATAGAGGTGCTGGTTCTCGTATAGCTAGTGGCATCTATGATTGGCTTGATCTGGCTATTGAAAGGTTGGAATTAGAACCTTGATGACCCCCTTCTAATTCCAACATACGCGGCGTGATAGGAATGAATTGTGGAATTGCCTCATCTTCCCTCCTCTATAGCCGCTCATAATTTTTCTCTATGGCATCCACTTCCTTTGCCACTCTCTTGGCTTCCTCTAAAGTCCTAGGATTTTGTTCCATTATACTTTTAATCGTAGATCCTTGAAAAAATCCTTGAATAAAGAATTGCTTCAAGTTGTCATCATTGAGCATATTTTCTATAAATTGGGTGCAAACCAACTCAAATCTTTGTACATAAGAGGAGACATCTTCCTCTTGTCCTTGCTTCACTACTGATACCACCTTTAGTGCTGTACTCTGTCCTACCTCTAATCACAAAAGATTTAGAAACTCCCCTTGTAGTTGTGGCCATTCTACAAAATATCCCTCTGAGTGATTACGATACCATTCATATGCCTCTCCATTGTCGTATGTCGTGAAGTCTTGCTTGAAAATGCTCCGAGCACCTGGCTGTGGAAGATAAAAGAAAAATACGCAACAATAACTAGTCCTAACTTCTCTAATCAATCTCTAAACAACCCTTAATCATACCTTAATTAAGCCCTAGTCAACCTTCATTAAATTCAAAAAAATCCTAAAAGAAACCAAACTAAATCCTAATCAATCCTAACAAATCCTAAAACAAATCCTAACTAAGCTTAGTCGAATCCTAACCAAACCTTAAAGAAATCCTAAGGCAATTTTAGAATATCAACAACTACCAAATAAACCGTTGATTTTGATTGAAATTTTGTACACATCTTATTAATTAAGTTGAAAACAAGCACATTAAGTTTGAAGAAGATCTAACTTCACAAAAAGAAGAAAAATCTATAAATTTGCATGGGTGACGGCCGGCCTCCTTCTCCAATCTTGATGCCAATATTCCAATATCTAAATCTTCCTTTCACACCGTTCAATTGCTTTCAAATTTTGTATGTGCGTAGAAAAACAAGTCTACTATTGACATACACAAATTTCTTTCCAATCCAACTAGCAGATTGCTCAAGATCTCAAAAATCCTAACTAACTTTCAAAACTTAGTTTCTAAGACCTTGACCCACTTAAATCTTAATTTCATGCAACTAAACCGTTAGATTCAGCTCAAATTCATAGCACACATTAATAACAATAATATCCAAAAATCCACAAATCTTTAGCCATGGATCTGCTATAAAACTTCTGAAATTGCCTAAAACATCAACCCTATTTTATTTCATAAAATTTCAAGTTGCCAAAATCAACCCTAACTTTGTAAAGCTATTTCAAAGTTATTTCTTATCTAAATCACTTCAAATCAACTCTTATGAAAAATTTCCTAAGTCTTCTCTCTAATTCCATCTTTTGATCTGCCAAAAGACTCTTGATTTGCCTAAAGCGGCCGTTTTAGTAGCCAAAGGTCTGATTTCGACCTTATCCTACAAACGGCCAACCCTTGGGTACCAATCTAATCTATCCTAGGGATTTTATAGCCCGACCCTATCCTCAACTTAATCCTAATATCAATCATGCTAGTAATTTATCCTTTTTACTATATTTTTACTATTTTATGGCCTTTCTAAGGCAATAAAAGAATTACTACAACCTAGAAGGTAAAATTACTAACTAATTCTTATCTACTAGCTATTAAGTGAAGAAAATAAACTAAGAGACTCTCATAAAAACCTTGTTAAAATATGTTGAATTTTTGTTGAACTAAGATAATAGAGTATTAATTGAAAAATCATTTTTAGTCATAGTTTCACTATATAATCGTGTCACAATATGACACCGTATAACATAGTAGGAAACCAAACCAAATAGTAACCTGGATTGATAATTAATGAAGTGATTAAAACTTCAATGTACCGCTCTATGTGCAAGGATGGATCTTCATCTTTTGTCCCATAAAACTTTAGTAGATGTGTAAGAATGTTTGTTGTAGCTAAGTCTCTCAGCACTACAATGGATAAGCCTTGTGGCATCACTAATGGATCAATTGATGGTCTTTGAGCTATTTTTTGAAAAATTATATTAATCCTAGATTCTATGTCAACTGATTTTTCTAAAGTTTGCCCATTATTTACTATCTCAAAGGCTGAAAAGGAATCTAATTCTAATGCTCTATTGAATCTTTCTAATGATAGTTCTTCACCTCCTTGTCCTTGATTACTCTCTTCAATCATCACGTCGAGTTCAACTGTCGTTGTAATAATCACCTCTTGAAATTCTACATGGTCTTCCTTTTCTACTATCCTGTTGGGTTCCCCTAAAGTTCTTTTTGTTACACCTTGTATTTCCCACTTTTTCTTCAAGCCCCCTTTTTTGATGTTGTCTCCAGCTATGATCAACTCTGGTTTCTTTGATCGGGTTTGAGCATTCATCTAATCGTTTTCAACAAGCCTCATACTATTCTCCACATATTATAATCCATTCTATCCTCCATTTTTAACTTCCACTTCTTTAAGTAAAAGATTAAAGAGGTTACTTAACAGAAACTTGCAAGCCCGCTTTGATTTTCAATCTCTCCAACAAGGACAGTAAACGACAAAAGACAGTGTCCAATTTGAGCTAGAATATCACCTCTGTGCCTTCTTCATTCTACTACCATACAAAACAAGCTTCACGTTGTCATACTACATTTACGTGCAGTATATAAAAATATTAAAAATCTTATATCTATTGTTAAAATATGTGTGAGTCCTAGACGTTATTTTAGAAGATATTATAAGAAGAGGATTTATTATAGCCACTTAGTTAGTGAATTAAGATGGCTATTTGTTTTGGTTACTATCTTACTTATATCCTAGAATAAATTCTTTTGTAATTAGAAGAAAAGTAAAGGTTGTTTTACCTTTCTTGTTGACTTTTGAGGTAGAATGGACCTTGTGAGGGATAAGAAAGAAGAGCATGGGGTGAATAAGGCCCATCCAATAGGATTTGGCTGCCCATGTGGGCGTCTCATAGTCTAATATGGAAAGAAAGGGAGATATACTCCTCTTGCTAGACCGAGGAAAGGAGGCAGTTATGAATGGTGAACTTTGGAGAGAGATAGCTCGGTGGATATAGAAGTGTTTGTAATGAAAATTGGTGGATGTGTTCTTCAAGTTGTGAGGATTCTAGAACCTACTTACTTGCTTGTTTTGGAGTTGTGAGCAAAAACTTATGCTTGTTTTAGTAGAATAGAGTTTGCTGCCATCCGACGAAGAGGGGCAGAAACTTCGAGCTGCTATTGCAAGTTTGATTTCGACTCTTTCTTAGTGAAATCTATAGAGAGTGTGGAAAATTGTGCTAGCTTTCTATCAAGACATCTCTTGTAGCATTTGGAGTTGGAGAGCAAAAGTTGTGAGCTTGAGAGTGGGAAAGGGTTTGCTGCCACCTGACGAAGAGGGGCAGAGACTTTGTTCAACCACCCAAGTCGGAAAGTCTCTTCAATCTTTTTGATATTTTAGGTGCTTATAGTATCTTGTGCAAGCTTTCCACAAAAACAAAAATCAATACATTTGGAACTTTGATGAAAGTTTTATGAGCCGTGAAGTGTCAAAGAGGGCAAATTGTTGCTGGGGTTTGAAGAGAAGAATCAACTAGCTACAAAATCTGGAGTTTGAAAGGCATGCATGCGAAATTTTAGAATAAGTTAGATGATAGAGTGAGCTTTCTAAAAAGCTATTGCATGTCCAATTTGGAAAAAGGAAGTGATCACAACAAAGGTTGAAGTGAAGAGGAGCTTTGCTGCCTTTGCATTTGCTTAGAAATTTTAGCGCCTATTTTTTTTAGCCATAACTTTTAAATGGTAAGTCATCTATTTGTGAAATTTTGATATGTTTTACAATGGATTATTGGCTTTCTATAGGCTATAAGCACACTTGATTCGACCTTTGGATGATTTTATAGTGATTTATTTAGTTTCAGTTTATTTTATAACTTGTATTCCTCATTTGCGGTTGTATTTTGAGGTATACTTGAATACATACATACTTTGCTTATACCTTTTATATAAGTATATATACTTGTATTTATATCAAGTATTTATATAAGTATTCTACAAGTATTCTACAAGTATTATACATAATATTTGTACAAGTATTTATACAAGTATTATACCAAGGATTTATACAAGTATTATATCAAGTATTTATATAAGTATTATTCAAGTATTTATACTTTATATTTATACAAGACTTGTACAAGTATAATATAAGTATAACTTGAAAGCTTGAATAAATATTGTGCAAATATAGAACATACTTGTACGGCTTCCTCTCATGTTCCCTGCTAGTTCTAGTAGCAGCTAGGAACCCAGCGTTTTCCCAAGGCGAATTCTCTCTATCCGACATAATTGGTGCTTCCACTGAGAGCTGCTTTGGGGCTACTAGTTTTGACTAAGGTAATCTGGAGGATATTGGAGGGGCTTCTTTTGGAGCCCATTCAAACATGGACACCATTCTAGGAGCTTTGGCAATATTTATGGATCAATATAAAACTCAAGCTGGAGGTAATGGAGCTACCAAGGCTTTGAAGGGTGTTGTTGACAAGATTGGAAGATTTGACGGGAAGGACATCACCAGGTTTTTGAAGGTTTATGTTTGTGAGATGGAGGTGCAACAGGTACCTGAGGCTCGAATGATACAAACTTTCACATTAGCTGTTGTGCCTGAGATTCGTGAGAAAGTGGAAGAAATTCGAAGGGATGCAAATGTTACTACTTGGATGACATTTGAAGAGAGATTGCGTGATGAGTATTTTGAAGAAGACTCAGAGAGGATGACCAAGAGGTCTTTTATTGATTGGATTGAACAGCGGCCTGGAAATACTATGGGTCCAAATGAATTGCTGCGAGATTTTGAGAAGAAATACAACCAATTGCCTTTAGCAGAAAGGCGTCTTTTTGATACTAGGAAGGCTGAGTTGTTCTTGCAAGCAGCAGATGATGCTTTGGAAGATAGACTCTTTTTGCTTTTAGGTGATCGAACCACCAAATGAGGTTTTACAAATGATTGGAGAAGAGTGGAGGAAGCAGTCGCTCTTGTGGCAAAGCAACGGAGAATGAAATCCAGAAGTGTGACAACTCAGATGGATGTAACACCAAAGCTTGCTACAAAAGCTTCCAAGGTATCATTTGCTCCAACCTCTTCAACAACATCTCCTAAGATGGTCAAGATAGTTGAAGAAAATACTTTAGATGAGCTTATAAAGGATATTAGGGATTTAAAGGTAGAAATAAGTGAATTGAAAAAGTCCCGAGATCCTCAATCATTTGAAGGTGCAAGATCATTTGTGAGGAGATGTGTTTATTGTGATGGAGAGGACAGTCACAATCTTCGAAGTTGCAAATCATATGATGAAGCTATTAAAGCAGGCATTATTGTCTTTAAAGATGGTAAGATTCATGATGCATCTATTAACTTGCCTTTGAGTACCAACTTTGGCAAGGGAGGGATGAAAAAACTTATGGAAGAAAAGATGAGAAGGTCTAATTGTTTACATGGACAAGGTGCTGAGACATTCCATATAGGAATGGAGCAACAAACAATTAAGACTTTAGAAGCTCCATCTGTTGAAATTTTGTGCAAAGGGGCTCAAGCCATTTGAAATGTCACTGGTTGGGATGACCCTGTTGAAACAGCTAGCATCAAAGTTTTTTTAGGTCAAGCTCAAGACAAAACTAAAGACTATGATGTCTTTGTTGAAGAGAAGAGAGGGCGAACCTCTGAGAATGATGATACAGAGGAGCCAATATCTAAGAGAAAAACCCAGAAGCTCAAAAAAGGTGAAAAGGTAGAAGGTCCTACTGCTCATACACGGCAAAGACCTGGGAGGTCCTCTATCTTTGATCATCCAGGAGAAGGGCCACTTCTAAAGGAAAAATGGGAGGAGAGAATAGACAATGCCAAAGAAAAGGAAAAAGAAGCTGATTCTAAAAGAAAAGGTAAGGGACCTGCCTACAAGCTTCAATCTGACATTGAAACTTCTATTGACATGAAAGGGGTGTTAGAAGAAAGAATCTTAGATGCCAAGATTGAATTTACATTGAGAGAGGCTCTTGGCATTGCTAAAAAAGATTTTCATGAATTGATCATTGATGTCATTAAGAGGAAGAGACAAATGATAGTTGAAACAATCATGATGAAGGCTCTGGATACGCATATGACCAAAGATGAGGAATTTGAAATTGGACAAGTATTTGCTTTGATGTGTGATCCAATAACTATAGAAGAGAATGCTAATAATGGTCAAATGGTTAAAGAACAAAATGACTATTTGACTAATGAGGAAGAAGATATGATCTTACAAATGTTTGCACAAACTTGTGTGGTCAACAACAAGAAAGATATGACCAAAGATAAAAGTTTTGTGGAATATGAGAAGATGGTGGAAAATAACGAAGAGGGGGTGAGAAGCTATGACATAAAGGTCCAGGCCTTGCAAACTCTAGAAGAGAAAGAAGAAGCAGTGGATGGATTAGTATTTATGGCAGCACATGGGAGAAATACTGAGGTAGAAGTGAGGACCTTTGATTGTGCAATTGTGCATGGGATTGATAGAGAAGACAAAAAATGAATAGATTATATTCAACCATTTTGGGCTAGAGCTACCACAGAGACAAGGGTCAAACTTGGAGGATTAGATGAATCAGTTTTGGCTCTTGTGGACCATGGCTCAGAGATAAACATTATGTCTTGAAATATTTATGAGAAAAATAAATGGCCAATTGATACTAATCATGGATGGGTTATGAGGGCTGCAAATTGTGGGCGAACACAATTATTTGGAGCTTGTCCGGCAATTGCGACAAAGATTGGAGATGTGGAAGTAGAACAAAAATTTTTTGTTCAAAATGATGGTGCTTATCCCGTGATATTAGGACAACCTTACATCATTGCATCAAGAATGGAAACCAAGGTATTGAATGATGGATCTCATTATGCACGAATTCGAAGCTGTGATGGCAAGAAATCTGTACAATTCTTGACAGTGAAGTCTGAACATGAGAGGCATCGAGTTTGTCTTAGGGATGGGCCTCTGCCTAATTTTTTACACTTTTTAGATTTCTGAATTGCACTCGTGGAGAATGGGGATCCACAGGTGCAGAAGGACCGAATATTTTTGAGCTCCTCAATATACATGGCATTAAAAGTGGATTTGTTGGAATGACTAAGTATGGATTTGTGAATTTTACAGATACAAAAGATCTGGACCCTGTAAATAAAAAGATCATTAAAAAGATGGAAAAAAATCTAAAAAATGTAAAGGCTCTTTTAAATGGTGAATATATTTCTGGATTATATGAAGAAAAAGGCATTAGAGATGATATATTGTAAGTTTTATGTAACTTGCAGATTAAAGAAGAAGAAAATAATGGTACAGATATTATGATTGAAATTCACTCGAGAGCATTGTATCAAGAAATAATAGATGCAATGAAAAGCAAGGATTTATGCCAAAGTTATAAGTTGGATCTTGAGGCCATGATAAATACAAAATATAAAACAATGGCCAAAAAAGTAAAGCCTATAGCAACTCAACTTCCATTGGATACTGATGAGCATGTCAAACAAGCAGAGATGGAGCCAAGTTTAAGAGAAGCTAGGAAGATTGGGCACAAGTTTACTAAAGAAACATTAGCAAACTTGAAGATTGGAGGGAAAGAATTCTTGTTAGAACAAGAAGAAA